>CM053028.1:460740577-460765439 GCA_028564925.1 Lithobates sylvaticus
TTTTAAAAGCAGACCTCTAGTTTCAAGTAAACTTTGCCTTGAAAATGCTTAACGTTACCCTGCAGTCCTGGGATTCTTCTACTTGTCAATGATGGTCAAGTGATCAGATGTGTATTAAATGCTTGAATTTGGTTGTGGGATCACAAGATTTGGGGGTAGAGTCAGCCAGCAAGTCTACCTCTGATTTCTCCATTTAGCAGAAATGACATTCCTCAACGTCAACATTTGGTTACTCGCTCATCCATGTCTTTTGGGACCTTACTTTGTGCACTGGTGTGCAGTCATGTTGGAACAGGAAGGGGCCATTCCCAAACTGTTCCCACAAAGTTGGGAGCATTAAATTGTCCAAAATTACTTGATATGCTGACGCCCTAATGCGGCGTACACACGAGCGGATTTTCCCACGGGAATGTCCGCCGGACTGGAGTCCCGGCAAAAATCCGGCGGACTAAGTTTTAAGTTCCGACTTAAAATTGTCCGCTGGACTCGCGATCTGTATGCTAGTCCGTGGGACTTTTGGAAATGAACGGACTTGCCGACACAAGATCGGAAAGTCCGTTTATTTAGAACGTGACTTCAGGTAGACGGGACAAGCGAAGGCAGTGAATGCCGCCGCGCTAGCCCCGTCACCTGGCATGGATTTAAAGGGAATCCCCATGCCGAAAAAACGGCGTGGGGGTCCCCCCCAAATCCATCTCAGACCCTTATCCGAGCACGCAGCCTGGCCGGCCAGGAAAGGGGGGGGAAACGGCGAGCGCCCCCCCTAAGCCGTACCAGGCCGCGTGCCCTCAACATGGGGGGTGCCCTGGGGAAAGGGGGGGGCGTTGATGAGGACAAGGGCCTCTTCCCGACAACCCTGGCCGTTGGTTGTCGGGGTCTGCGGGCGGGGGGCTTATCGGAATCTGGGAGCCCCCTTTAATAAGGGGGCCCCCAGATACCGGCCCCCCACCCTATGTGAATGAGTATGGGGTACGATGTACCCCTACCCATTCACCTAAGGTGTAAAAGTGTAAATAAAAAAAAACACAATTTTTTTTAAATATTTTATTGCACTGCTCCGGGGGTCTTCTTCCATCTTGGGGGGTCTTCTCGCCGGACTCCTCCGCTCTCTTCTGCTTTTACCTAGCTCTTTTACCGAGCGGAGGAGCCCGGCTTTCTTCTTCGTCGTCGCTGCCGTCGTCTGGGGGTCTCGTTCCGCCTTCGGGGGTCTTCGGGGGTCTCTTCTGTTCTTGGCTGGCCTGCACAGAGTCCTGGCCTCAACCCGATAGAATACCTTTGGGATGAATTAGAGCAGAGACTGTGAGCCAGGTTTTCTTGTCCACATCAGTGCCTGACCTCACAAATGCGCTTCTTGAAGAATGGTCAAACATTCCCATAGACACACTCCTAAACCTTGTGGACAACCTTCTCAGAAGAGTTGAAGCTGTTATAGCTGCAAAGGGTGGGCAAACTCAATATTAAACTCTACCGACTAAGACTGGGATGCCATTAAATTTCATGTGCGTGTAAAGGCATGCGTTCCAATACTTTTGGTAATATAGTGTATATATCTGAGTGTTATCCATGTGGAAGCCAGTTGACCATTTGCTCACGCCGGCAAAGTGGCACGTTCCCACGCATCACGATCGCTGCCAGCCACCCCCGCTTGCGGGAACGAGAGCTAGAACAGGGATTTGTGTGTGTAAACACACAAATCCCTGTTCTGTCAGGGGAGAGGAGACATATCATTTGTTCCTACTAAGTAGGAACAGCGATATGTCTCCTCCCCCAGTCAGTCCCATCCCCATACAATAAGAAACACTCACTAGGAAACACAGATAACCCCTTGATCGCCCCCTAGTGTTAACCCCTTCCCTGCCAGTGACATTTACACAGTAATCAGGGCATTTTTAAAGCGCTGATCGCTGTATAAATGTCAATGGTCCCAAAAATTTGTCAAAGTGTCCGATCTGTCTGCCACAATGTCGCATTATCACAAACAATCGCAGATCACAGCCATTACTAGTAAAAAAAAAAAAAAAACATATGAACTGTATTTTTAACCCCTATCTAGACTTGATAGTGAAAAATAAGTGGCGCTAGATTACACACATGTGTATTAAACTACAATAGTGTAAAAATCGTGAACCTAAAAATAGATGAAAATAACTTCATAACCAATACAGTTTAAAGTATCGCTGTAAAGAAAATAAAAATAATCTGTGCAACAATGTAATGATTGTAATTATCAGTGTAACAATATCACCCCGTGACAAGTGAAAATAAACAAAATTCAACTTCAAAGTGTCCAAAGTGTATATATATATATATATATATATATATATATAGTGTGGTCACGGTGTACCCGAGGTATATGCCTTAGAAATCGCTCTCACCCGCTCCTCTTAGCTTGAACCGTCACTCCCTTATTCTTACTGGGGTAGAGCCTCTCCACCTCTGTAGTCGCGTTCTAATTCCCCACGTAGGATCCTTGCCTCCCCAGGATCACCCCTCTGCAAACAACTTCCCTGAGGGGTCGACAGGAAAGAGGACACATTTTAGAGCCAAGCTTGATTTAGTCTTTTGTTTCTCACTGTTTGTGCTCTTTCTCTACGTTTCAGATTCTTCTCTTTCACCCCCCCCCCCCCTTTATCTTGTTGCTTGCACTATTCCATCAAAGACAATTCATCCCCTGATGTCTGCTGGGAAACCAACACTTTCAGGAGTGTCAATTCCTTACTTGCAGTTGATGTCCTATAGGTGCCTGTGTGTCTTGTAGAGGTCTTTAATTAAGCCACCACCAGGGTTATTGATCTTTGCCTTGCATCCATGCATTAACAGCTAGTCTTCATGGGAAAGTCATGTGATGTAATCATGGAATCTGGTGCAGATTGCTAGAGCCTGTGTGGCCTCCATATTAGTTTGGACCAGTTCAAACTCTTTCAAGCACTTTCATTGAGCCTAGGACTGCCATGTAATCTGCTGGAAAAAGATTGAGCGTTTGTCTATTAAAGGGGAATTCTAAGTCAGTGCATTAAAAATAATGAGGTTGGTGTTTTAGTGGTCTGCAGGTTTTGGAGTGTGGTTTGTGATTGTAATAGGTAACTTGCATTCTTCTCTTTTTCTCCATTAATCTGAGGGGCTGCTAGACATACATGATCCTGTATCATTTTCTGGATATATCAGCTTTGTCTTAATCTGATAAGTTTCAGTGGGCAAATCAGACATCCACCATGGAATACTGCATGCAAGAGTTTCTCTTTAAATATTTTTTTATACATTTACATCTGAATACCTTCACTTTTTAGCTGTGTAACTATTTGAATGTTCTTTTTATAAAGTGAAATCTACTGTGGAATGTCTGAAATTTTAAACCTATTGAAAGAATAATGATTCTGGATATTGTGACGTCTCTTTTGTTTCAAATGCTCTGTCTTTCAGGCAAAATTCCAGTTGCAGAGAAATGAATCATAGTTTTTTATGCAGGTCTATTGCACACAGTACTAACGTCTTTAACTTAAAAAAATTGACGAGGATTTCAGCTATACAGCCCATTGTAACCCAATCCTTACTTAATTATCTTCTCAAGTCTTCAGTGAGAACATCCATAACTCCCCGGGGGTAAAGCACAGAGATTAGGTGCTGGTGATGTTCTTCTATTGAAATCGGAGAGGAACTGTATGGGGAAAGCTCTCAATATATTACTTTGAACTAAAAATATTCAAAGAAGGCAAAATTACTTATAAGACATTGACATCTTATATTAAACCAAGCCATAGATGGCAGCTGTTTACAGCATTTGCCTGAAGCATAAACACCTCAATCTATAACTTTTTTATAGAAGTGAGTGATTCTTAAGTCATTGTGTCCTGGGTTTGGTCATTGGATACAACCACCAAAGTGCCCAAAAAAACACCTGCACTATTAGGAGTCACTAGACGTACCATCCACTTACACTGAATTTGAGGAAACATGCACACTTCTTTTCTAGCATTCATCTACAAACAAAACTATCTTGTCCCGTTTTCCCATAATAAGATAGCCAGTGCTCCATTTTCTGAGAACAAAATACACTGGAGTCCTTAGATGCGGACACCGTAACCCTGCAAGTTCAGTCAACATAGACCCTTTAGTGATTGCAATTTAAAGTATGCAAAGTGGCTGTAATTGCTTTGTATAGATCTCTGACTTGTAATTGAAATGCCAAATATATATCTTCTTTAACCACCTCAGTACCAGGCATTTTCACCCCCTTCTTGACGAAGCCATTTTTCAGCTTTCAGCGCTGTCGCACTTTGAATGACAATTGCGCAGTCATACAACACTGTACCCAAATGAAATTGTTATCATTTGTTCCCCACAAATAGAGCTTTCTTTTGGTGGTATTTAATCACCTCTGCGTTTTTTATTTTTTGCGCTATAAACAAAAGTTTAGGCCGATACGTATTCTTCTACATATTTTTGGTAAAAAAAAAATCGCAATTAGCGATTATTGATTGATTTGCGCAAAAGTTATAGCGTTTACAAAATAGGGGATCGTTTTATAGCATATTTATAAAATTTTTTTTTTTTACTAGTAATGGCGGCGATCTGCGATTTTTATTGTGACTGCGACATTATGGCGGACACATTGGACATTTTTGACACATTTTTGGCACCATTGTCATTTATACAGCAATCAGTGCTATTTAAATGCATTGATCCCTGTATAAATGACACTGGCAGTGAAGGGGTTAACCACTAGGGGGTGGGTAGGGGTTAATATGTTCCCTGGGAGTGATTCTTACTGTGGGGGGAGGGGACTCACAAGGGGAGGAGACCAATCGGTGTTTCTCTGTACAGAGAACACACCACACTCCTCTCCTCTGACAGGACCGTTGATCTGTGTGTTTACATACACAGATCCACGGTCCTGCTGTGTTGCCGGGCAATCGCGGGTGCCCAGCGGACATCGCGGCCGCTGGGCACGCGCATCGGGTGCCCAGTGACACGTCGGCGCGTGCGCGCTCCCTGGAGTGCAGTGAAGGGGAGGACGTCATATGACGTCCTCCCGCGCTGAGAGCTGCGCCGCCTGGCCGTCAATTGACGGCCGGCGGTCGCGAGGTAGTTAAAGAGGAACATAGTGCTCTCTCTCTATCAATGCTAGTATCAGTTTTAACTTTTTTTACATTTCTTCGAATGCGTCCTGGTTTCTGGCTTAGGGCAAAATGATGTGATACATCCCAGGAGACTTTATGGATATCTTCTTTCTTTCATTAGGAGGAGGGACTTTCTCAGCTAAGTGTACCCTCCTGCCTGCATGCCTAATCTAAGGGCAGATGGATTCCAGCCCTTACTCAAGATGGCTGCAACTAGAACTGCTAGGGAGGTGTTTTCTTAGTGATTTCTCAAAAAATAAAGCATGGAGACATAGATGGATGAGTGAGTTTTGATTTGAATTTTAAAATTGAATTAAATAGTATTTTCAGTTTGTAGTGCTCAGATACCGTTAAGTTCTGCTTTAAGTTATTCCTGCTGTATTTATATGTGCATTTTACATGCATTTTAAAAATATTATTTTTTTCCACATGCTGCTAACCTAAAGTAAATCCACAAAGTGTGAAAATTGAAATTGATCATATGAGGAAAACCTGCAGAAACAGAGGTACCTTCAGTGAGATCCACATGTCAAAACAATAATTTGAGTCAGAATAATAGTCATCTGAATGTATATGCACAGCTGGAATTTTACTGTATATTTGCATATTGGCCCAGCCCCTCTTTTTGTCCATTAATATGATGGGTGACTTCATGACCAAAAAGGATGCATGGGAAGAGGCAGGCCCAGGATGAGCTTTTACGAGAAATTTCTTGATTGGCTTAGAACTTAATTGCCCATTCTCCTGTTGTGGCATGCAGTTTTCACTGTTTAGGATCTTTTTATCATATGCTCATTGGGAGCCTCCAAAATTCAAGATAGGTCAGCATGAAAGTACAAACTTCTGAAATTGTTGATATCAATCTGGAATTCTGTTTTGCCGCTCACATCTGATATTGAACTGCATGTGCCTCTTTGATATATATACAGTATAAAAAGTTGTGTAAAACCGTGTGGAACAGTTGGAGGTATGTCAGAGCCCTAATTACTTTTATGCTGAGTGCACCCAGTGTACTCGGAAAGAGGCTTAAAGCGGAGCTGCACCCACACAAAAAATATTAAAAGTCAGCAGCTACAAATAGTGCAGCTGCTGACTTTTAATAAATGGGCACTTACCTGTTCCTGGTTCCAGCGGTGTAGGCAGAATGTAACGAGAGACCGCTCGTCTCTCGCTGCTCCGCCATCAGGGAATCAGGAAGTGAAGACGCAACGTCTTCACTGCCCGGTCCCTACTGCGCATGCGCGAGTCGCGCTGCGCGCCCCTATTGGTCCCCGCTGTGTCCTGGGAACTGTGTTTCCCAAGACACAACGGGGCAGCTCCGGATAAGGGGCGGGGCAGCTCCGGATAGGGGCGGGGCATCTATCCGGAAGTGGGTGCAGATACCTGTATTATACAGGTATCTGCACCCCCCCTCCCCCCTGAAAGGTGCTAATTGTGGCACCGGAGGGGGGGAGGAATCCGATAAGCGGAAGTTCCACTTTAGGGTGGAACTCCGCTTTAAAGAGCAATCCCTGCTTTTAGTTTTATATTGTCTCCATAAGTGTGTGCACATGGCTGTTATAAATTTATTCAAACTATTCCAGGAAAGAAGTATAATGTTCTGATGCTGAACTGAATGTTTTCTTATACTGAAATAATTCCTTTGTAAGAACACTTTCTCATGTAAAAGAAACAATAATCTACATAGGTTATATGTTGGTTTTAACATACAGTGGTGTGAAAAAGTGTTTGCCCCCTTCCTCATTTCCTGTTCCTTTGCATGTTTGTCACACTTAAGTGTTTCGGAACATCAAACCAATTTAAACAATAGTCAAGGACAGCACAAGTAAACACAAAATGCAATTTGTAAATGAAGGTGTTTATTATTAAAGGTGAAAAAAAATCCAAACCATCATGGCCCTGTGTGAAAAAATGATTGCCCCCCTTGTTAAAACATACTATAACTGTGGTTGTCCACACCTGAGTTCAATTTCTCTAGCCACACCCAGGCCTGATTATTGCCACACCTGTTCACAATCAAGGCATCACTTAAATAGGAGCTGCTTGACACAGTAAGGTCCACCAGAAGATCCTTAAAAGCTACACATCATGCCGAGACCCAAAGAAATTCAGGAACAATTGAGAAAGAAAGTAATTGAGATCTATCAGTCTGGAAAGGGTTATAAAGCCATTTCCAAAGCTTTGGGAATCCAGCGAACCACAGTGAGAGCCATTATCCACAAATGGCGAAGACATGGAACAGTGGTGAACCTTCCCAGGAGTGGCCGGCCGCCCAAAATTACCCCAAGAGCGCAGCGACGACTCATCCAAGAGGTCACAAAAGACCCCACAACAACGTCCAAGGAACTGCAGGCCTCACTTGCCTCAGTTAAGGTCAGCGTTCATGCCTCCACCATCAGGAAAAGACTGGGCAAAAATGGCCTGCATGGCAGAGTTCCAAGGAGAAAACCACTGCTGAGCAAAAAGAACATCAAAGCTCGTCTCAATTTCTCCACAACACATCTTGATGATCCCCAAGACTTTTGGGACAACATTCTGTGGACCGATGAGACAAAAGTGGAACTCTTTGGAAGGTGTGTGTCCAAGTATATCTGGCGTAGAAGGAACACTGCATTTCAGAAAAAGAACATTATACCAACAGTAAAATATGGTGGTGGTAGTGTGATGGTCTGGGGCTGTTTTGCTGCTTCAGGACCTGGAAGACTTGCCGTGATAAAAGGAACTATGAATTCTGCTGTCTACCAAGAGATCCTGAAGGAGAATGTCCGACCATCTGTTCGTGTACTCAAGCTGAAACGAACTTGGGTTCTGCAGCAGGACAATGATCCTAAACACACCAGCAAGTCCACCACCGAATGGCTGAAAAAAAACAAAATGAAGACTTTGGAGTGACCTAGCCAAAGTCCTGACCTGAATCCTATTGAGATGTTGTGGTATGACCTTAAAAAGGCGGTTCATGCTCGAAAACCCTCTAATGTAACTGAATTAGGACAATTCTGCAAAGATGAGTGGGCCAAAATTCCTCCAGGACGCTGTAAAAGCCTCATTGCACGTTATCGCAAACGCTTGGTTGCAGTTGTTGCTGCTAAGGGTGGCCCAACCAGTTATTAGGTTTAGGGGGCAATCACTTTTTCACACAGGGCCATGATGGTTTGGATTTTTTTTCACCTTTAATAATAAACACCTTCATTTACAAATTGCATTTTGTGTTTACTTGTGTTGTCCTTGACTATTGTTTAAATTGGTTTGATGTTCCAAAACACTTAAGTGTGACAAACATGCAAAGGAACAGGAAATGAGGAAGGGGGCAAACACTTTTTCACACCACTGTAGGTTATTTTACTTTTTTAAATGATCTGGATATACTCAAAGCCTCTTCTGTTAGTGTAAGGGCTGCTGTGGATCAGTACTTATTTTGTTCAGTCTTTTTATTTACTTTTTTTGGTTTGATAAAGAAAATTGATACTACAGAAACCTCTGAATTTAATACTTTGTATCACATTGAGCACAAAGAATAATCCAAATGTCCATCAATTCCTCTAGTCCAGTGATGGCGAACCTTGGCACCCCAGATGTTTTGGAACTACATTTCCCATCTGCAGTGTAATTGAGCATCATGGGAAATGTAGTTCCAAAACATCTGGGGTGCCAAGGTTCGCCATCTGGAAAGGTGGCAAGTCTAGCTACACGTCATTAGAATAAAAGAAAATATGACAAATGGGAAAGAATTCTGCCCAAAGAGGTTTAAGCTGTGGTTAGCTTGCTACATCTATTTGGAGCTGTTGCTGCCTGAGGTCCACAGTGAAAAAAATCCAAAAACAAACACTTACATGCATTGTAGATAGCCTAGAAGTGGGCAGTGAGGGCTAATTAGCTGCTTATGGCATCCATAAAAATAATTCCCACACATAGATTTTCTGTCAGTGATATGTGAGTATGTGGTGCCCCACCCCTCAACCTTTCCAGATCCCCTATTTACAGTAATTTTTCCTGGTCCTGCATACCTGTGCTGTGTCATGGAGCCAGGTACTTATACATTCTAGCACCTTATCTCTGCTGGCATTGAAGTTCAATCTGGTGCTTGACAGCATCTGTATTTTACCAGCACCGAGGTCACCAGTCAGAATGCAGTGCAACAGTGCAGGACAGAAATCCTTCAGCCAGGTACGTTACCTATGCTGGGGTAGAATTTCTTTCCCCCCCTGACACCAATGCTGGAGGTAGAGGGGTGCTTCTCCACTAGAACCAGTGCTTGGTGGGTTTCCTTCTAATGCCAATGTTGGGGGAAGTTCAGTCTCTGAGTTTGAAGCTCTAATCTGGGAACACATGAATGTTCCCAGATATTTCAATAGGGTTCTACCAAAAAAAAAAACTTTAGGGGGCAGGCCAAAAAATTATGGAGCTGGAATCTCAAAAAATGTTGCACTGACTCTTGGGGCTAAAGTATAAAAATATTTGATCACTTTGGCACAAAACAGGAGGGGTTGAGCTGACTTTGGAGATGAAAGCCATTTAGAAGTCAAGAGTATGTAAATTTGTAAAAAAAAAAACTTCTTTCATTACACAGTAACCTTTGATCACCACCATATATAAACATGTTTGACTGTGTTTCGTAACATCTTAACATATGAAAATCATTGATTCTCAGTCGTCTGCCCCCTCTGTGAAATGTTAAAATTATGTGGTATGGATAGGCTGTAAAACTGTAGTGATGATTGATAAATTGCCATTACTAGTAGCAATCAGACGAGCCATTAATATGATTAGGTGAGATAATAGGAACCATAAAACCATCTGTTGCATTGATGGTCCTCCGAAAACCTAACATGTAACATCCCTACAATTATCTGCAAATCCAAATGAGGAATGGATTTCTTTCTTTAACCTCTTCAGAACAATAAAATAGAAAACATCATAAAAGTCCTTTGTCTAAAAAAAAAAGCATATGTACTTAAAGTGGTGTTGCTACCAAAAAAAAAAAATTGTCTTAAAAATCATAAAAAATAATTGGAAAAAAAAATTGTTTTACTCACCTCTAAATGCCTGTTGCTAGGGGGTCCCTCGTAGTCTTCCACCTTCAGTGCCCGGGCACTGACGTCACTTCCCCTAGGCGCCGCACAGTCATCTGGGACCTGTCACGTGTCCCAGATGAGTGAGCGTCGAATCACGGCGCGCGGTGCCGCTCGCGCATGCGCAGTGGGTGCCCGGCTGTGAAGCCACAGCCGGGTGCCCCCATTAAGAATGCCGACACCGCGAGCGGAGCCGGGACAGAGGGGGGGCCTCGTTCCCCCACATCGCTGGACCCTGGGACAGGTAAGTGTCCGATTATTAAAAGTCAGCAGCTGCAGTATTTGTAGCTGCTGACTTTTACATTTTATTTTTTGTGGGCCCTCCTCTTTAAAGTGGTGTTTCCACCAAAAAATAAAAAAATATCTTTAAAATTCCTAAAAAAATATTTTTTACTCAGTAAAGGTAGGTAGGTGGAAAGGACCTATTCTGTCCAAATTTTCAGAAGCACCTTTTATATTCAAGGATATCGGAGAGAGACAAAGATCAAACAGAAAATTCCATGGCACTGTGAACCTATTTTGTATGATGGAGTCTTTGCATTGGTGTCCTGTTGCAAATATCAGAAGCTGCGTGTTCAGTGAAGTCTCCCTGAGAACTGCTGCTGAAAAGCCCCATAGGGCCAATATTGGTTTGAGGCACTTGTTGAAAAATATTCTGCCTAACCTAACCAATAGTTGATTTTTCTTCCCTGGCAAGAAGACCAACCTTAACTGACTGTAAGTGGTTCTCTGCCCCACGAAAAGTTTATTTGCAAGATGTAACAGGTAAAAACTATTGGTGTCCCCTTGTCAGGCAATGTAGGCTACTACTGTCTTGTTGTTATTAACAAAAAAAGGGGGGGGGATAGGGAAGAGATATAGCAAGTGCCACTGGGGGCACCTAGAAGTCTCCTCAGATCTTGCTTGTCCAGTGTGGACCATGTCACTCTGGTCAAAGCAATATTAACTAATAAACGAAAAAACCTGGTATGTTCCTAATATACAAGAAAGGCAGAGAGGGTCCACTAAGTAATACAGCACCTCATCCCTGAATATAAGAGTATCAAACAAAAAGGGGGATGGAGGACTAGGGATTATAGCGGTGCAAAGGTAATGTACGAAGGTCGGGGTAGACTCACAGTTCAAAGCTCATAATACTCATTAATTTAATAAAACAATTTTTATTACATATAAATAGTAGCACACATGACAAAAAAAAAAAAAATATATATATAAATGCAACAAATAATAGCAATATATATTTTACGAATGCAGATCAATTCAATAAATCAAGGCAGGTGAAGGAGTCACTTACATTGATTTTACAATCATTGGTACAGAAAATTGCAAGGACAGCAACAGAGTTAAATTATTCATATAAGGTTCAAGGTACAGTTCACATATAATGTGGAAAATAGACCTGAGATGGATTAAGTAAGTCTTAGTAGACTATTCCGACATGTTTCGCCATAACAATGGCTTCCTCAGGGTATGTCTACTTTGCGTACTTGATGTGTCTATTGAGAAGGAGGGTTTCATAATTAGTTTCATACTCAATGGGAGAGGAGATTAGAGCCAATTAGTTAGATAGATAACAATAAGGGAACAGATGGAATATAGAGTGAAATGTCTCCAATTATCAACACAAGGGAGGTGCTAGAGCCCCTCCTTCCCAAGATGGAGGAAGGGAAGGGAGAGAGAACATCCCCCCTAGGAGGTCTCCCCAGACTTACCCCATTCAGGGCGCGGATCAGATTCAGCCGTGGCCACAGGGCGGGGAGGTCATATAGGGTGCCTAAGATGCCTAATAGAAGGCGGAAGTCACCAGATTAGGCATACGATATATTATCTAGTTAAAAAGGGGTAAACCAAGTAAATATAAAAAACAAAAAACAAAAGGCAACAAAAAGTAATTTAAGTAGTGTTGTGAGTCCATGGAGGATTGATTCCTGGACGTAACACCATACACTACATGAAGGACAATGTCTCAAATGATTACTTACAGTTCGTTTGTTTGAAGGAAAAAAAGTTTTTTATTGAAGTAGAGTATAAAAAATATATGTGAAAAGAAACCAGGGGATTCTGAGAATTGACCAGAATAAGCACAGGAGGCACCTGTAAAAGCAATGAAAAAGATAGGAGATTGTGTTAGTGAATAAAGAGTTAATTAGAGTGAAGGAAAAGGAGTTGGATTTGGGTGAAAATTGAGAATGGAAATTAATTACCTGTTTGTAAGGTATGAAATACAAAGAGTGGGGCCCAGTTCCGCCTGTGACATACAATCACAGGTGCCCTTGAAGTGAGGGAGGACGGGAAAAATGTCCAGTCAGTCAGGGGTCCGCAACCGGCTAAACAGGAAAGGTAGTAGTAAGATAGCTCTAATAAGTATTCAGTAAGCCAATAAAATACCGAAAAAGAGTAGAGAGAAGATTTTGTTGCTTACTTGAATTCAAGCGAATGTGATGCGTCAGGTGCCTCCAGAGTCCTGTGGTGGACTGAAGTTTGAGGCTGGTTTAAATGCCGCCTTCCAGATTGAGAGGGCGTGGGACCGCCTCTCAATCAGCGGACATAGGAGCCTGAGCGCATGCGCACAGTGCGTCACGGCCGGGAGCCTACAGATCCCATAGTTCCCGGTGGCGTGCGCGCTGCGGGCGTGATGACGTCATCGCTGCGTAGCAGCTAATGAATGGCTAAGGCTGGGGGTGGGCGGACTGGGAGAGGTCCGCCCTTGGGTGTCCATATTAGGCAGCAGGGCTGGCCCCAAGAGTGACGTATCCGCCCCATGGGCGGCGGCCCGATCAGCACGCCGAATGGTGGTAGGAAAGCGCCCGGGAGGACAGGGAAGGGGGGAGGTACGAAGGGCTAGAGTGGAAAGGAGCCAATATTGGCTATATATTAGCAGCGTTCCGATGGGTTGAGAGAATTAGGAACATTGTCATCTAATGATAGTCCAAAGTTATCAATGCTAAATCCAATAGGCTTTGAGCGTGTTTAGATCATAGCTCAGTGGAGAACTTAACTGATTAATTATATAAAACATGACAGTTTGAGCAAAAGTAAATCAGACATGGCAGGCCAAATTGAAATTGGTCAAGCGTCTTTTACCAGGGTCAGGGGCAGTTTAACAAAAGAAAGTGTATGCAATCAAGATTCTATACCCATACAGTGTATTTCAAAATTTTTTTTAAAAAATATAATAAAATAAGAATTTGTTTGCATAATACAGGGCATAATATATTAATTGATAATAAGCATAAAAGATTTCATAGAACAATAAAGATAGACAAAAACGGAGCAGGCTTTGGCGCATGGTGGTAGGGACCCCACCGGGTGATGCTCCAGGAGGGGGGGTGACCATTTCTATTCAAGAGAGATGGTTCGTAATAGGGGTAAAGGTTATTAGAGAAAGGATTTGAAGCTGATGTACTCGTTCATACCTGGGTATCTGGTGGCATCAAGGGTATATATCCACCTAGTTTCAAGTTGGAGAAGACGGTTGTCAATGTCCCCTCCGCGTACATTCAAGGGTAGATGTTCAAGAGCAGAAAATAGTATTGTAGTGGGATCGAAATTGTGTTTTAAAGCTACATGGCGGTTTATCGCAGTTGAAATTTTCTTTTTGAATAGAGGTTTAATATGATCCTGTATGCGAATGGAAAACGCTCGTTTTGTTTTACCGATGTAGAAGCAACCACATCGGCAAGTAGCTAAATAAATAACCCCTATTGTATTACATGTGACCCGATGTTTGGGCTTATGTAAATTCCCATTGGGTAATAGAGTGTTAGTCGAGTTGGACAGAAACTGACATGAGTCACAATGTCCACAAGGGAAGGTACCAGTTTGGTCCATTTTTTTTGGATCATCAGGGGCATAGAAATGGCTAGAAGTAAGTTTATCACTAAGGGATAATGGTCGACGATAGGTAATTTCAGGGTATGTTTTCACATACTGTCCAATGACAGGGTCAGAAGATAGTAGGGGCCAAAATGTGTTTATGGTATTTCTAACTTGGGCAGACTGGTTGGAGTATTGAGTGATAAGACGTACAGGTTGGTTTAGTTGAAGATTTTTGTCCCTAAAGATTAGTTCCTTTCGTTGCAAGCGTTTAACTCTATTAAATGATTGTTTAAGTAAATTGTGGCTGTAGCCTCTAGATTTCAATCTTTGATATAGTTCAAAAGATGCTTGGTAAAAGTCTTTATCATTAGTACAATTTCTTCTTATTCGCAAATATTGGCTGTACGGTATGCTTTTTATAAGGTTTTTAGGATGGGAACTGGATGCATGCAATATGGTATTACCGGCCGAGGTTTTTCTGTATAATGAAGAGTATAATTTACCTTCATTATCAATAGTTATGGTGAGATCTAGAAAAGTGATCTTTTCTTGACTATATTCCAAGGAAAATTTGAGATTGTACGTGTTGATAGAGATTTTTTCAAAAAAGCGTTGTAGTTCTGGATAGGTACCAGTCCAGAAAATTAAAATATCATCGATGTATCTCATCCAAGAGAGGATGTGCTGGGTATAGCACTTCATCTCCGGATCCGAAAGAATGTCTTTCTCCCACCCCCCCAGATACAGATTGGCGTAGGAAGGGGCACATTTGGTGCCCATTGCTACGCCCTGTATCTGGAGGTAGTGGGAGGTTCCAAACGTAAAGTAATTTCTAGTTAGGATAAACTTTAACAAAGATAAAACAAAATCATTGTATGATTGTGCATGGGGGCCAAGGCGTTTAAGTTGTTTGGCTACAACTTCCACTCCTCTGTCATGAGGTATGGCGTTGTAGAGACATTCAACATCCAATGCGACCAGGTAAGAGTTCACAGGTAGTTGCTGGTTTTCAAGGATGCGTAATAGGTGAATAGTATCCTTAATATGTGAGGGAAGAGCTGATACCAATGGGGCAAGATGTTTATCTACGAGTTCACTGGCTTTTTCTGTGAGCCCTTCACAGCCAGACACAATAGGTCTGCCTGGGGGTTTGTTTAATGATTTATGAAGTTTGGGAAGGGAGTAAAAGGTAGGGGTTTTAGGGTGGGTTACATGTAAAAATTTCCAAGTGTTGGTATCTATAGTTCCCTTTTTAGTTGCATGAAAAATTAAATTTTGATAATCTAAAATGTATGACTTGATTCTAGTGGGGCAAATGGGTCTGTACCATTCGTGGTTGTCAAGGATGTCGTGGCACATATTCATGTAAGCCAGGACATCCATGACAACCACGTTTCCCCCTTTATCAGAGGGTTTGATGACTATATCGCGATTGGACTGGAGGGATTTAAGAGCTCTCTGTTGTGCTTTGGTGAGATTGGACATACCTGATTCAGCCAAGTTGAGTTTTTTTAGTTCCTTAGTAGTTTGTTCCACGAATGCCCAGATAGCGGGATTTGTGGTTAATGAAGGGAAGTTTCTAGATTTTGGTTTGAAAGAAGTGGGACAAGAAAAAGTCGGGGCCGGACTAGTAATTTCATTTTGCATATTGTCCAGCAGATCGTCGTCAGTTGGGTCGGCTTCATCTAAAAGGGTCATTAGGTCTTCAAGGGCTTGGATTTCTTCTAAAGTGGGAACAGTTTTGTCTGTATTAGCCATCTGAGTGGATGTAGTTTTTGAGTGATAGATTGTTTTATATAGTAGTTTTCTCGCAAAGAGATGAAGGTCTTTCACTAATTGGAAACAATCGAAGTCCATAGAAGGGCAAAAAGTAAGGCCCAATTGTAGGACTTGGATCTGGGGTGATGTGAGGGGAGTAAGGGAGAGGTTAACAACATCAAGATTTGTTGCTGCAACTAGTTCCGTGGTAAGCTGAGGGATTATGTCAGTGTTGACGGTAAGTCTTGGTTCTGGCCTAAAAAAATAGGTGCCATTTTCAGTTCTTGAGAAGGTAAGGGAAACATGGAGGGTAGGCATGGTTCACTGGCTCTTCTAATGGGTGATGCAAGTGCAGGGGTTGAGAAGTTGGAAGAGTCCAACGTACACATGTGTGTAGTTGGAAGGGGTATATTTGAGGAGGAGGATTGATTTTTTAGATGGGGAGTCGAGACATTCGAAGTTTTTGGACGAGTGCTAGGGGGTCTAGCTAAGGTACTGGTATTTAAAGCTCGTTTAATTAGCTCTGTAGATGAAATATGTTGGTCATTCTTTCGTTTTTTTTTTGTAATAGGGTCCTGGGAGAGTTCGTGATAAGTTGTACTTGAGCTAAAGGAGTTAGATGAAGTACTAGATGGGTCAGTGTTATTTTTAGGTGGTTGGAAATTAGATGATTTTGTTGGTCCTCTGGGGAAAGTGGGATTGTCCCATTTGTAGGCATAGCCATTTTGATGAGCAGATCTATCTCTTAGGAATTTATTTTCTTTATTGCTGATAATACTTAGGGTATATTCTTCAATATGTGCCCGTAGGTTTTTATCCTTTTGGGCAAAGCGGGGGGATGATAGACATAAGATATGATTTTCATACCAGTCAGAGACCGAGGTATCGAGTTGATCAAGTTCACATTCATACTGTTTACATAGTATGGATATCATGCCAAATGAGCATGTTTGGAGATTGAATTCCCAAGAAGATTTGAGAACATCATTAACTTTTTTTACATTGGGAAAGATTTGAATTCGTAGTCCCCATGGGACAATTTTATGTTCAATATATTTCTCAAAGTACGTTTTATGCCAATATATTCGTACCTTCTTTTCCAAGAGGCGTTGGAGTCGCATAAAGTCACGATCTAAATCGGCATCAGAAATGTTGTTGGAATTCTGAGACTGTTGGATTTTGGTCATCAGTCCCTTCCATGCCTCCCCGGTGAGGTCAACCATCATGTGCCAAAGCGTTTTAAGGCTCTCAATAATAAACAAATATTCGTTATCAAAATAATAATAGACAATTGGTTAACATTTCATTGTAATATATTCATATATTTTTTCGGTAGGTATTTAGAAAAAAGAGCTATGAATTGTGTGTATCCCCCAAAACTAATTAGTTTAGATAAGATGGAGTTGTTTGAGGACCGTCTGTCGAGGATTAGTGTATTGAAACACCTGGGACAGAAAGTAATATACAAGAAAGGCAGAGAGGGTCCACTAAGTAATACAGCACCTCATCCCTGAATATAAGAGTATCAAACAAAAAGGGGGATGGAGGACTAGGGATTATAGCGGTGCAAAGGTAATGTACGAAGGTCGGGGTAGACTCACAGTTCAAAGCTCATAATACTCATTAATTTAATAAAACAATTTTTATTACATATAAATAGTAGCACACATGACAAAAAAAAAAAAAAAAATATATATATAAATGCAACAAATAATAGCAATATATATTTTACGAATGCAGATCAATTCAATAAATCAAGGCAGGTGAAGGAGTCACTTACATTGATTTTACAATCATTGGTACAGAAAATTGCAAGGACAGCAACAGAGTTAAATTATTCATATAAGGTTCAAGGTACAGTTCACATATAATGTGGAAAATAGACCTGAGATGGATTAAGTAAGTCTTAGTAGACTATTCCGACATGTTTCGCCATAACAATGGCTTCCTCAGGGTATGTCTACTTTGCGTACTTGATGTGTCTATTGAGAAGGAGGGTTTCATAATTAGTTTCATACTCAATGGGAGAGGAGATTAGAGCCAATTAGTTAGATAGATAACAATAAGGGAACCCTGGTAAAAGACGCTTGACCAATTTCAATTTGGCCTGCCATGTCTGATTTACTTTTGCTCAAACTGTCATGTTTTATATAATTAATCAGTTAAGTTCTCCACTGAGCTATGATCTAAACACGCTCAAAGCCTATTGGATTTAGCATTGATAACTTTGGACTATCATTAGATGACAATGTTCCTAATTCTCTCAACCCATCGGAACGCTGCTAATATATAGCCAATATTGGCTCCTTTCCACTCTAGCCCTTCGTACCTCCCCCCTTCCCTGTCCTCCCGGGCGCTTTCCTACCACCATTCGGCGTGCTGATCGGGCCGCCGCCCATGGGGCGGATACGTCACTCTTGGGGCCAGCCCTGCTGCCTAATATGGACACCCAAGGGCGGACCTCTCCCAGTCCGCCCACCCCCAGCCTTAGCCATTCATTAGCTGCTACGCAGCGATGACGTCATCACGCCCGCAGCGCGCACGCCACCGGGAACTATGGGATCTGTAGGCTCCCGGCCGTGACGCACTGTGCGCATGCGCTCAGGCTCCTATGTCCGCTGATTGAGAGGCGGTCCCACGCCCTCTCAATCTGGAAGGCGGCATTTAAACCAGCCTCAAACTTCAGTCCACCACAGGACTCTGGAGGCACCTGACGCATCACATTCGCTTGAATTCAAGTAAGCAACAAAATCTTCTCTCTACTCTTTTTCGGTATTTTCTTGGCTTACTGAATACTTATTAGAGCTATCTTACTACTACCTTTCCTGTTTAGCCGGTTGCGGACCCCTGACTGACTGGACATTTTTCCCGTCCTCCCTCACTTCAAGGGCACCTGTGATTGTATGTCACAGGCGGAACTGGGCCCCACTCTTTGTATTTCATACCTTACAAACAGGTAATTAATTTCCATTCTCAATTTTCACCCAAATCCAACTCCTTTTCCTTCACTCTAATTAACTCTTTATTCACTAACACAATCTCCTATCTTTTTCATTGCTTTTACAGGTGCCTCCTGTGCTTATTCTGGTCAATTCTCAGAATCCCCTGGTTTCTTTTCACATATATTTTTTATACTCTACTTCAATAAAAAACGTTTTTTTCCTTCAAACAAACGAACTGTAAGTAATCATTTGAGACATTGTCCTTCATGTAGTGTATGGTGTTACGTCCAGGAATCAATCCTCCATGGACTCACAACACTACTTAAATTACTTTTTGTTGCCTTTTGTTTTTTGTTTTTTATATTTACTTGGTTTACCCCTTTTTAACTAGATAATATATCGTATGCCTAATCTGGTGACTTCCGCCTTCTATTAGGCATCTTAGGCACCCTATATGACCTCCCCGCCCTGTGGCCACGGCTGAATCTGATCCGCGCCCTGAATGGGGTAAGTCTGGGGAGACCTCCTAGGGGGGATGTTCTCTCTCCCTTCCCTTCCTCCATCTTGGGAAGGAGGGGCTCTAGCACCTCCCTTGTGTTGATAATTGGAGACATTTCACTCTATATTCCATCTGTTCCCTTATTGTTATCTATCTAACTAATTGGCTCTAATCTCCTCTCCCATTGAGTATGAAACTAATTATGAAACCCTCCTTCTCAATAGACACATCAAGTACGCAAAGTAGACATACCCTGAGGAAGCCATTGTTATGGCGAAACATGTCGGAATAGTCTACTAAGACTTACTTAATCCATCTCAGGTCTATTTTCCACATTATATGTGAACTGTACCTTGAACCTTATATGACCAAATGAGTGTCATTCATAACATACAAGAAATGAGGGCCTAAATAAAAAAACTAAAATTTATTCTTTATTGTAAATACAAAAAAATATTTTTTTTTTTTTTTGTAATGTGTGCTACTATTTATATGTATAAAAATTGTTTTATTAATATAGTGCGTATTATGACATATGCAGTTATGACACCATATGACTCATCCAGTCAACTGATGGGTCTATGGTGCAGCAACAAATAAGACAATATAGAAACACTAAACAAAAATATACAAACAACATAAAACAGTGCGTCCGGACGCCGACAATCTGTGTGTGGAGTGCCTGCACTCTGCAATCATGAGTGTGCGCAATAGCCAATGACTGCCTGTAAGTCAGGGACTCCACACAGAGATCCGGGGAAGGCTCGAGCCCACAATGGGGAGGGGGGGAGGGGGGGGGGGGGGGGGGGGGGAGAAAATGGAGGAAGGTGTGAAAAAATGGAGTATGATATGGAGAGTCAAAACACACTGTGGACTACAGTGTGAATAATGATGATAGTCTATCCTTGCTGTGTTGAGAACTGAACTAAGTGAGTATCTTCAGCTGCAGGAAAAAATGTTCAACTCTCTTCATAAGTAGTGGATATGAAAAATTCAAACAGGAAGACACCAAAAGCATCTGGCATAGATGTAAAAGGGCAGCAAAACAATAATGTCAAGAAGCACAGAACAATGTCCACCGGTTGGGTGTGTGCTAATTAATCGACCCAGCATATGTAAGCATCCATAAACAGAAAAAGAGCGGCATCAATGTTCAAAGTATATTTCAACTTCGATGAGGTGTCCTGGGATTAGACCTTTTGTGATAGATATCCGCTACAGATTGATTGCCTGACAGGTATCCTGCTGAATGATGTCACTTTGGGGCTATTTGGGCTGCAGTCAGCTCTCAAACCAGATAGTTTCCGATTAGAATTCTAATACATATGAATCTGTCCCACAAAATAGATAAGCGGTACCTGGTGATGTCCCGGTGTCAATGTAGATGTTAGTGGATGTTGTTGGGTCCGAATATGTTCCCAGTGCTTAGTATCCTAGTGTCTCCTGTTCTCCATTGGCTTCCAGCATGTTCCTCGGCGTCTCCTCCGTCTCTCACCCGGGCCGGGCTGACTTCCGGGAGGTGTGCCGGCATCACAGAACGCGATGACGTCAACGCGTTTCGCAATTACAGTTGCGTAGCTTCGTCTGGACGTATTGGTGGGGCCTGCGTCGTCCCTTCTTATAGCACAGCGCTACGCAGGACTCCCACCTCCAAAACTTTTTCTTAAAGGGACATTGTGTTCAGTGATATTGTCCATACGTAGTTTCATGAGTAAAGACCTTAATTGACAGAAGGTGGTAATATTTGCAAATTGATACATAGTGGCAAGGGTGACGGGAAAAGGGGTTATATCCGAATATATAGAAGTTCGAATGGGGGCATGGTAGACCAACAGACAGGGGACAAGACATACCAGACGTACAGGGGAATATCAGATGCCCCAATATTGGGCATCTACCTATGGGCTGAATACAGTGTATAATATAAGCCAGCAAAGCTAAGGGTATTCAAGTTGGAAAATTGGTATCCCCAAGTTTGCATGTCATAAAATATCTCAGTATAGATGTCAAATCGAGGATAATAAGCCTACAATGTCATTCATGGTACTTGAAATAAAAACGTAGGTATAATGTTGTAATGGGGATAGAGGGAACTTGATGAGCGGCCATATATGGTGACACTCCACATCTGCTACCCGGGTCGGTAGAGTGTCGATCAGGGAGCAGGGATAGTGCCAACCCAGGAGTCAGAGACCCCAGATTATGATGGTAGAGGTCCATGATGTGGGGGAAAAGTAAGAATAAAAATAGTACTGTGTGATGTGGTAAAAATCGTAAGATAAATGGATAACATAAAACAAAGTCAAAACCCGGGGTTGTAGTGCACAGGGATGTTGTAACTCCCGGAGGCATGCCGCAATAGGGATTTAAGAAGGTGGATGGGGTAAAAAACACCCCTTCAGTCATTCCTCTAGGAATACCTGGAGGTTAAGCTCAGTATTCATACCCAATGGATATAAACTTCTTAAGCGATAAATCCACCATTTTTCTTTTTGCAGTAGTATGCGATTAAAATCGCCACGTCTGGGGGAAAGCTTAAGCATATAAATGCCCTTCACGGTCATGCCTCTGAGACTACCACCATGGAACTGGGAGAAATGCTTGGCCAGGGGCTTTTCTGTGTCCCTGGCTTTGATCTCCCGCATGTGTTCCCCTATTCTGACCCTTAAAGGGCGCTTGGTTTTGCCGATGTATAATTTGCCGCAAGGGCAGGTAATGATATAAATTACCTTAGTGGAGGCACAGTTAATAAGGTCCCGAATCTCAAATTCATTCTCACCACATGCGTCATGGAACTTATTGGTTCGATCCACATAGGGGCAAACTTGGCAGTGACCGCATGAGAACATACCCTTGCTAAGTGGGAAATCTGATAACCATGTCTCATCCGTTTCATTTTTATATTCCGATTTGACAAGGAGATCTCCCAGATTTTTTGCCCTTCTGGCCACCATATTGGGGGATGGGCCGACTATTTTTGCCAGTCCCGGTGTACCTGTCAAAATTCCCCAATGTTTATTGAGTATATCACGGACTGTGTCCCACTGGACCCCGCATTGCGTGATTACTCTTGTATATCCGTTCTGCGTGTTCTTATTGGCGCTGGACCTTTTTTTGGGGGTAATGGTCAACAGGTCCTCTCTGTTGCGGCCCGCTACCTTGTTCTTGGCCCTTCTAAGCTGGTTATGGGTATAGCCCCGTTCCCTAAATCTCTTATAGAGATCTCTACTTTCATTGCTGTAGTCCGTGGATTTGGAACAATTTTGTTTAAGGCGAAGAAACTGTCCCACTGGAATGCCATCCTTAAGCCACCTGGGATGGTGGCTGTCTGCTTGTAGGAGGGTGTTAGCTGCCGTCTCCTTACGATAAGTGCAGGTATGGATGGTATCCCCCAGTACAGAAATCCACAAGTCCAGGAAAGGAATCTTTACTTGGCTGAAGGTGAATGTCAACCGGATGTTAAAATCATTGACATTTAATTGTTCCATGAATAAGTGGAGTTCCAATAGGGTACCAGTCCAAATTAATAACACATCGTCGATGTACCTTAACCATGTGTGTACATGGCCAAGGTACATCGAATTGTGATATACAGTGTTCTCCTCCCAGAAACCCAAATGCAAACATGCATATGCCGGTGCCCAAGAGGCCCCCATAGATGTCCCTTTTATTTGCTGATAAAACTTGCTTAAAAATTGGAAGCAGTTATTCTCTAGGGCATATTTCAATAGTTCCACAATGAATTCATTTTGGTGGGCACATCCTGGAAAGTGGTAGGAGAGGTACTCCTCCACTGCCCGTAGCCCGCGGTTGTGGGGAATCGGCGTATATAGTGATTCAACATCCACTCCTACGAGCCAGGCTTCATGGGGTATTTTCAAATCTTTAATCTTCGCCAGGACATCTCTAGTGTCCTGGACATAGGACCTGAGGTGCATGACCATATCTTTTAAAAGAGAATCAAGGTATTTCCCGATTTTATCCAGGGGTCCCTTGATGGCGGACACTATAGGCCTACCGGGGGGGTTTTTTAGATTTTTATGGACTTTTGGGATAATGTAAAAAATGGGTAGATTATATTCATTTACCCTAAGATACTCGTATTCACGGTTGCTGAGAAGGCCCTCTTCTTTGGCGAATTTTAATTTCTCATTCAGGGTTTGTGCTATCAGGGGAAAAGGGTTATCTTCCAATAATTTGTATGTATGAACATCTCCCAATAATCGTTTGACTTCATTTTCATACATCTTATTGTTTAGAAGTACAATATTCCCACCCTTGTCACTTCTTTTAATTGTTATATCCTTAGCATCTTGCAGTTCTTTAAGTGCTACCCGATCTTTTTTAGTGAGATTGTCGTTCCCTTTTTGTATCCAATCAATTTTGCCGAGATCGGTTTTTATTAGTTCCTGAAAGAGACTTAAATATTTATTTTTGCCGAAATGGGGCATATTCGTGGATTTGATAATGAGGTTGGTCTTGCGCAAAGTCACAATCTCATTAAGGTCAGATCTTTCGCTCTCCTCAAAGAGGGAGCTGAGGATGTTGAGCGCTTCCTCATCCTGTTCTTTAAAATGGTGGTCTCTGTAATGGATGTTTTTTCAGTATTATAAAGGGATCGATAATATACCTTGCGCAAAAATAGAACTACGTCCTTGTACACCGTGAACTCGTCCATATCATCAGTCGGGGAAAACGACATGCCTCTACTTAATAAATTGACATGTCTATCTGTTAATTGAAAGTCAGATAAATTGATGACTTTCATGTCATCATTCAGAGTCAGGTTCTGTCCGCTTAACGGGGGCGTCGGTCTTTTTGGCTTCGTGTCCTTGTCCCTCCCTGGGTATTCCCCCTTTTGTCTTGTGTCCTTTTTGGAGATGTCGTTTTGGGAGGATGTAGTGGTGGTTGATTGTCTGGATCGACCCCTCCCTCCTCCCCTGGTACTAAAAAAGTCACCGATTTATTTAATGTCTCCCCTTCTCCGTCGGTCTGAAGTCCACCTGTGTCAGAGCGGGATCTATGACGTTGGATACGCTTCCTCTACCTACTCCTACCTCGTTGAATGGTTAAATCAAAGATTTCCCCTCTCTCCCAGTCATTAAGGTCCCTTCTAAATTTAGACTGTTTGGTAACCCTCAAGTTGTACTGGGTTTTCTCAATTTCTTTTTTGAGAAGGTCATTCTGTTTTAAGAATTCATCAGATTCCTTAAATGGATCAAGACCTTCTGTGCTCTCGTCTATTAATTTATTGAGTTCCGTGAGTTGAATTTTTTCTTCTTCTATTATGAGTTTAATTATGCCCAAACTATGTTCAATACATAATGTTTTCCATTTTTCTAAAAAAAAAACGTTCATTATGGTCAAAATCTCACACGCCTCTGGTGCTCGACATTGATTGGTACATGGAAGTATGAGTCAGATACCAACTGGTCCTCCTGCTGAACTGTCCATGTGACTGTCTGCATGGACTCCATCTTGAACCTCTTGGTGTGTATGAACACATTCTATTCATTCAAACTGAAACACGCCAGAAGGCTCCTGCCTTAGGTACTAGAAAAACTGTGGGGAAAAGCCCCTAGATGATTCTATGTTTTCGGCATCACTGGCATGATGGCCTTTTAGCAGTATAAATTCTTATACCTAATCTTGCAAACA
>CM053028.1:462565899-462782260 GCA_028564925.1 Lithobates sylvaticus
TGTGGAGTAGGAGATAGTCTGGCAGATTGGGGTATGGGGTATCATAGGATGGAAGAGGTTCGGCAGAAGTCTTGAAGGCAAACATGGGAAGAGGAGATAAGGGAGCTAGAGAGCAGGAAGTCTTGGGAGGAACAAGGATAATGATTTGGTTGGTATTTTGAGACTAGGTTAGTGATGTAGCCTGGGACCAAGTTGTTGATGGCTTTGTAAACTTTTAAATCTGAAAATGTATGTAAATCCTGAGCATGCACACAGATGTTACATCAGCCCTGACACCTGGCTCCATTTTCAGCAACTTACAGATGTTGGAAATGAGTCTAGGTCTGTGCACTGCAAGGGTCATGTCCTGTGAATTGTACATGGAAAAGAAAAAAACTGCTAGAAGCCAGGGGAAAATTATTTTTTGGCAAAATAGATTTTGCATATCTCTTCTGCAAAAAAAAAAAACGAAATCCTAGTGTTTTTATCGTTTTATTGTCGGACCTTAGTTTTAAAGGCAGAAGGTTTTTTATCTTAATGCATTCTTTGCATTACGATAAAAAAAACTTCTGTGTACAACAGCCCCCCTCAGCCCCCGAATACTTACCTAAGCCCCATCTCAATCCAGCAATGTTGCACGAGAGACTCGGCTGTCTGGGACTCTCCTTCTGATTGGCTGAGACACAGCAGCGGGCACTATTGTCTCCCGCTGCTGTCATTCAAAGTCCGTGAGCCAATGAGGAGAGAGAGGGAGTGGGGCCAAGCCATGGCTACGTGTCAGAATGGACACACAGAGCAGAGGCTATGGGGGCACTCAGCAGGAGGGAGGGGCCAGAAGCGCCGGCAAGGGACCGGAAAAGAGGAGAATCTGGGCTGCTCTTGGCAAAACCACTGTTTGTTATTTTTAAACAAAAAAATAAAGGCTTTACTATCACTTTAAGCAGTATTTATCTAATATTATTTGTCAGATGTTAAATTTATCTAACATTTTGTCCTGCTCCAAAGCTGAAGGTGTGTTGCCCTGTCAGCTACACACAACTGGGAAAGTTCATGTAAGTTGATACAGCAAATTAAATACATGCCCCAGAATATGTTTATAAGATCCATAATTGTAAATCATTATTGTTTTAATGAAAACTGAAGATTGTTTAACTCAATTTAGCTCACAATAACTGGTAAGTTTGCTGTTTCTATGACCAGAGTTTTGGCCTTGGGAGAAAAACAACCAACTGGCCTTTTCAGTCAGTCTATTTATGCTAAAAAAGGGATTGAACAATATGAATTGTACGGAGATAAATGAGGCACTTTGTGAGCGTAGGAAGATGAATGCTGCTCAGTAACATTACATAGACCCGCCTAAATCATTTTTTTTTTTTTTTACTGTCTGTGTTTTCACCATACTAACCTCAGCCTGCTGTCTGTCACTGTCAATATGTCTCTATGTGACCCGCAATCTTAGCTGGTAACTTGTTTTGCTGCCATGTGAAACAAGTCCCAGTCATTGGTGAGAGAACAGTGTTCAGTGACAGCACAAACTGCTACTGGATCCTATTTCCATAATGGAACATAGATTGAAGTGAACCTGTGACCACATTAGGAACACTGAGGCTGAGCTCACACTATTGCGAATTGGACGTGGGTTTCCCCACATCCAATTGATTTAGCAGCAGGAGATTGCGACCGGCTCTCTATGGAGCCAGTTCACACATCTCCACATCGATTCTGGTGCGAATTGCACAGTAGTGCGTCTTTTGGTCAGTTTCAGGTCCGAATTCAGCCAAAAGTTTGGGATAAAATTGGACCTGAAACAGTGAATGGAGACACACCGGACTCCTGCTGTGAGCTGCTGTGTTTTCCAGTTTTCAAGCAGTAAAAACATGTTTAAGTAAACGCTCTCTCTAATTAAAGGCATTGTGGAGCAATTTGTCTTCAAATTTCACAGCAAACTCGGGGAAACCTGCGTTTTTTTCTGTAACTGGGTGCTTGGCTAAGAATGGAGAGTGAGAGAAACACTGGAGTTGATTTACTAAAATCAAATTGAATGTGCACCTTGCAGGCCAAGTTACACTCATCTCCCTCAGGGCTTAGTAAATGTGGTAAAGTTCTCCACCATCCAATCATATGCAAGTAAAAATGCTGTTTTTTTTTTCTTGCACCTGATTGGGTGTTCTTTACAAAGTTAAGCTTTACCACATTTACTAAGCTCAGGTGAAAATAAGTGCAGCTGCACTTGTAAAGTACACAGTCTATTTGTATTTAATAAATCCATCTCACTATCTGCAGCTGCTCTCTATACCTGCTGTCCTTTAATGCTGAACTGGTTAAGAGCTATATCAGCAAAAGGAGGGATCTGCTGGGCAGGAAGTGTTCAATAGACTGAGTAAGGCAGCATTGTACTGTGGAAACTCTAGTTCTGAGGACTACAGGTCTCTGAGTAATCAAAAATATTTGAACTGCATTTCCAAGAGGGAGATTTCCAGGGGGGGGGGGGGGGGGGGGGGGGGGGGGGAGAGCTGCATTTTCTCAAGCTGCCATCTACCAGTCTTATTTTGTGCTGCAGTTATGACTGGGACTGGACTCATGTGCCCCAAAGGTACAACAGGGCCCCAACGCTAGCTGACTGAAGAGTTAGGACTAAAGACTCTGCCTTTACAGCGACCCAGAGACCTTAACCTATTGCTTATGCTAAAAGGTAACCCTCAGGGGACATTGCCCCATATCCTAGCTATTCTCCTAGAGTGCACTCTAGACTAGTTATAGAATTATTATTATTCACATGCTTATATGCACCTTTTATTGCTGACTTTGCTGATTCAGATGTTAGATATTGATTATACTGTCTAGTGGACTGTGTCTAAACCTACCTTGTGTGCTCATATTTAAAATGTTAAGTACAGAGTGAACTCAATCTTGAGAGTTATTGTTGTGATTTTTGAGGATCTTCGAGAACCAATTACTTCACATTCCAAGTAGCTAGAGAGATGGGTGAGGGTGTTTTATTTATTTATGTATTTTTGTACTGCTTGTTAAGAATATGTAAGTAGAAAAATATTTATAGGCTAGGCAACAGTGCACTTTACTGTCCCCTGGCATGCGGCACTGTGCTGAAGAATAGGGATAAGCCAAACTGTCCTGAGTTCAGTTTAAGCAGGGTTCAGCTAATGTCAAAGAAGTTGAAATGCCAAACTCAAACCCCATTGAAATCAATGTGAGCCAAATCTGTTAAAAAATGCCTATTTTCTGAGCTAATAGACAAGGAGTCGTCAAAAAATAGCATGGGGGGTGGACGCTGTCCTGGGTAACATGCACCACTGTAAAAGAGTGTTTAACAAATTCCATTTGGCCTGGAGCAGTTTTTTTTTTTTTTTTTTAAACAGCTTACAATGAAAAATACCCAATTCATTTAAATAACATGCCGAGGGGTCTAATCCTGCCTATGAATGGGCACATCTCTGTGACATACACAAAGGGAAAAAAGTATTTTAATTGCTGGCAAATTACATTTCCCTGCTGGCTTTTTTAAGGCACACAGACCCCTTCAAAGAACCCCCATAATACTTGACAGACATAGAGTCTGCTATGTATTTCAGGGAGACTTTTGGAGAAGTTTGGGTGCTGTTTTTTTATTTTTCAATGTGATTTGCTGGCAATTTTAATGGTATCATTTTTTTTCTTAGTAAATGTTACATGTGCTGTAGCACATCCTACAGCAAGAATGGCAGAATTTATGATTTCTTGGCCATTTTTCAGAGAATATGAATGGTAACACAAAAACATTTCTTTCACTCATGGTTAGTGTTTGGCTGAAGCCATTTATTATCAATCAACTGTGTTTAATCTTTTTAAATTATAATGACAACAGGAACTACCCAAATGACCCTGATCAAAAGTTTACATACCCTGGTGATTTTGGCCTAATAACATGCACACAAGTTGACACAAAGGGGTTTGAATTTCTATTAAAGGTAACCATCCTCACCTGTGATATGTTTTTTTCTTGTAATTAGTGTTTGTGTATAAAAGTTCAATGAGTTTCTGGACTCTGACAGACCCTTGCATCTTTCATCCAGTAGTGCACTGACATTTCTGGATTCTAAGTCATGGGGAAAGCAAAAGAATTGTCAAGGGATCTGCAGGAAAAGGTAGTTGAACTGTATAAAACAGGAAAGGGATATAAAAAGATATCCAAGGAATTGAGAATGCCAATCAGCAGTGTTCAAACTCTAATCAAGAAGTGGAAAATGAGGGGTTCTGTTGAAAACAAACCACGGTCAGGTAGACCAACTAAAGTTTTAGCCACAACTGCCAGGAAAATTGTTCGGGATACAAAGAAAAACACACAAATAACTTCAGGTGAATTACAGGACTCTCTTAAAACATGTGGTGTGGCTGTTTCAAGATGCGCAAAAGGAGGCACTTGAAGAAAGATGGGCTGCATAGTCAAGTCACCAGAAGAAAGCCATTACTACGCAAATGCCACAAAGTATTCGGCTTACAATATGCCAAACAGCACAGAGACAAGCCTCAAACCTTCTGGCACAAAGTCATTTAGAGTGATGAGACCAAAATGTAGCTTTTTGGCCACAACCATAAATGTTACATTTGGAGAGGAGTCAACAAGGCCTATGACAGAAGGGACGGAGGTGGATTGCTGATGTTTTGGGGATGTATGAGCTACAAAGGCACAGGAAATTTGGTCAAAATTGTTGGCAAGATGAATGTAGTATGTTATCAAAAAATACTGGAGGAACATTTGCATTCATCAGCCAGGAAGCTGCGCATGGGACGTACTTGGACATTCCAACATGACAATGAACCAAAACACAAGGCCAAGTCGACCCGTCATTGGCTACAGCAGAATAAAGTATTGGTTCTGGAGTGGTCATCTCAGTCTCCTGACCTCAATATCATTTGAGCCATTCTGGGGAGATCTCAAACGTGCAGTTCATGCAAGACAGCCCAAGAATTCATAGGAACTGGAGGCTTTTTGCCAAGAGGAGAAGATAAAGAGCCTCATCATCCACAAATAGGGATGGGCCGAATGCCCCCCGGTTCGGTTCGCACCAGAAAGAACCTGTGAACAAACCTCAAATTCGCGCAAACTTTAGAATCCCATTAAAGTCTATTGGACTCGAACGTTCGAAATCAAAAGTGCTAATTTTAAAGGCTAATATGCAAGTTATTGTCCTAAAAAGGGTTTGGGGACCCGGCTCTTACCCCAGTGGACATGGATCAATGCAAATTATTTTTTTTAAAACTGACGTTTTTTCAGGAGCACTGATTTTAAAAAAAAATTGAAATATTCCTTTAAATATCGTGCCTGGGGGTGTCTATAGTATGCCTGTGAAGTGGCACGTGTTTCCCGTGTTTAGAACAATTCCCTGCACCGAATTACATTTAACGGAAAAAAAGTCATTTAAAACTGCTTGCTGTCTGGTGCCGGCAATATGGATGAAAATCATTGAGAAAAATGGCATGGGTAGCCCCCCTGCCCATTACCAGCCCCTCTGGGTCTTGTACGGATATTAAGGGGAACCCGGTACCCAAATTAAAAAAAGGAAAGGCGTGGGGCCCCCAGGCCCTATATACTCAGAACAGCAGTATACAGGCAGTGCAAACAAGACAGGGACTGTGTAGGTTTGTTGTGTTAAGTAGAATCTGTTTGTAATTTTGAACTGGTACATTTTTAAAGTGTAGCTCCAGTCAAAAAATCAATTTTTAAGCTTTTTGGAATACATAGGGAAGGGTTATCACCCCTGTATAATTTTTTTGGCCATCCGTCTTTTTTCATCTCACTTCCTGTTGTCTCCTTCCGTTTGCAAGTAGGAGACGTTTGTAAGTTGGATGTTTGAAAGTAGGGGCCTGCCCTATATGCTCTGCAGAAATTTGGCCCTAAGGTGTTGGTGTTGCCACAAGTTAACACTGTAAGCCTTCAAAGTGACTCTTGGTGGGCGCTGGAGCGCCCTGCTGTGAACTATTATATCAAGAATTGTAATTACATGTCATTGTTGAACAGTGGTAGAAAAATTGGGCCTTTGCTGGTGGTGGTGGTCCTCACAGTTACAGAACAGAACAACTACAGCAATTGGCGGTAGCATTAGGTGTATACTGTATTGGGGGCACAATACACCCACTGTAACTGCCTGTGGTATAGCAACAGAACAACTACAGAAATTGGGGGTAGCTTCAGGTGTATACTGTGCAGGGGGCACAATACACCCACTGTAACTGCCTGTGGTATAGCAACAGAACAACTACAGCAATTGGGGGTAGCTTCAGGTGTATACTGTGCAGGGGGCACAATACACCCACTTTAACTGCCTGTGGTATAGCAACAGAACAACTACAGCAATTGGGGGTAGCTTCAGGTGTATACTGTGCAGGGGGCACAATACACCCACTGTAACTGCCTGTGGTATAGCAACAGAACAACTACAGCAATCAGGGGTAGCTTCAGGTGTATACTGTGCAGGGGGCACAATACACCCACTTTAACTGCCTGTGGTATAGCAACAGAACAACTCCAGCAATTGGGGGTAGCTTCAGGTGTATACTGTGCAGGAGGCACAATGCACCCACTGTAACTGCGCTAGGTTCAATCACAGGAAATGAAGACACTGTCCCTGCCTATGCTTCTCTCTATGAATGCCGCAACACACTACACAAGGCCGCCGCGCAGGCGGCCTTATATAGTGTGGGGCGTGTACTAAACTCCCTGAGCTTTAATTGGCCACAGGCATCCTGCCTGTGGCCAATTATGGCTCTCCTCGCTGCTGGCGCTGTGATTGGCCAAGCATGCGGGTCACAGTGCATGCTTGGCCAATCATCAGCCAGCAATGCACTGCGATGGCGCAGTGCATTGTGGGCCGTTAGCGCCACACGAATATGGCGCGAATGGCCCACAAAGTTCTGGCTTTGCCGAATGGGCGAACAGCCGATGTTCGAGTCTAACATGCGTTTGACTCTAACACCCAGCCCATCCCTAACCACAAAAGACTTCAAGCTATCATTGATGTTAAAGGGGGCAATACACGGTATTAAGAACTGGGGTATGTAAACTTTTGATCAGGGTCATTTGGGTAGTTTCTGTTGCCATTATGATTTAAAAAGAGTAAACACAGTTGATTGATAATGAATGGCTTCAGCCAAACACTAACCACGACTGAAAGAAACTTTTTGTGTTAACATTCATATTCTCTGAAAAATGGCCAAGAAATCATAAATTCTGCCAGGGTATGTAAACTTTTGAGCACAACTGTATGTGCATAGATATAAAACACTTTATAAACTATGAGCTTTTTTATGTGTTTGTTTTCTACCATGTTTTTATCCACTCCACGTTATCTTTTGTGTGTTCTGTTAATTAATTTCCCATTGATGTGTCCTCTTGTCTTTAATAAGCCATATGCTTGATGTCATTTACTAACTGCTTCAAAATAAAAAAATGCAACTTGAAACGCATTGTAGAGAGAAGACATTTCAATTTAGGGAATAGTTTCGATAATTAGAGATTTGAACTAATGGAGAGTAGTTAATTAACCTCTCAGTCTATAATGAAAGTACACTGAAATGTGGTATAGATTGCACAATTTGCAAGACATTATAACTATGTTTATTTGTCATCTGGATTTTCTATATCTCCTTTTGAAATATTGGGGTGCTTCAAGGGGCAAATAGTTTAAAAAAAAAAAAAACAGCTTGTCATTTAAAGGAGAACTCCATTCAGTTTAAAATTATTAGTACGTTTACAGAATAGCAAGTTATGTGTCCTGGTTATAATGTAATCTGCTGTTTGCATGCAAGCTGTAGAAATTCTGCCGATAAAAGAGTACAAATCACCCCTTCATCAAATAAAACACATTTTCAATCAAGGCACTTTGTGGAAGGTGAGAGGCTAGTTTGTGTCCTGGATAAGTAGAAGCAGAATGTGATCAGATGATTTTATTTTCTGCTACAGGTGCCACATTTTATAGATCCTTTGTAGAAATTCTTTGTACTTCATACAGTGCACTCAAAACAAAAAAGGCAGCCATGGATATATAGTATGTATTTTAACACTGTATGTGTTTTGAGTTTATTTAAACCCCAACTTCACTTTTCCCTTTAGGACTTGGTCCAAACCACAAAAAGCACGCCAGATCCTTCTGGATGTGTTTTTGTATGTACGTTATTAATGCATTTTTGACGTGTTTCTGGATGCATTCTAGGTGCTTTTTTTATTTTTTCCAGTTTTTTTTCACTATACTGTTAATACTGGACCCCAGTGTGTTTTTTGATGCATTTTTTATACGTTCCAGTGCATTTCAGTGCGTTTTTGATTAGTTTTACCTTAACCACTTGTCTACCGGGCCAATGCTGACACTTCTTACATACATGTATAAATCTACTTTTTTGTGAGAAAATTACTTAGAGCCCCCAAACAATATGTATATATTTTTAGCAGAGGCCCTATGTGCATTTTTTATGTAACACTGTATTTGCGTAGCATTTTTTTAAACGTAATTACGGTATATATATTTTTTTTTAAATACACTTTAATGTTTTTTATTGCACACAAATACAGTATAGTACCCATTTTTTTGGTAAAAAATAAAAATAAAAATGATGTAATGCTGCGTAAATAGATACCTGACACGTCACGTTTTAAAATTGTGTCTGTCCATGGAATGGCGCCAAACTATAGAACTTAAAATTCTCCATAGACGACGCTTTAAACGCCTTTCCAAGTTACCAGTTTAGAAATACACAGGAGATCTGGAGCTAGAATTATTGCTCTCACTCTGATGTTCATGACGATACATTACATGTGTGGTGCGATCGCTATTTACATATGTATGCAGGACTTACGTATGCATTCGCATTAGCCCGTAAGCATGGGGGATGGGGGTGCTTTCTTTTTTTTTTAAATTGTATTATTTATTTCATCCAAAACTTATTTTTTACACTGTCTCTTCAATTTTTTTGTATTAACTTTATTGCTATCACAAGGGATGAACAACATCCCTTGTCACAGCATTGGCCATTTATGTAGAGGACTAGAGCCCAGATCTCTCCTCTGGCCTCCAATGCTACCAGTCAAACACAGATCAGTCTGAGTGGCTGTTTTCCTGCTTAACAGCCAGGTAAACAAAGAGCTGAAAACGGAAGTGACAAAATCCTCATCGCTTCCAGTTTCAGGGGTCATAGAGAGGGGGGAACAACATCTCTCTCTCTGTGTAGTGCCGGCAACGTGAGTCGAATCGCTCCTGCGTTCCATGATCAGATGGCAAGGCGGCAGTGGGAGGGCAGAACCCATTCCGCCATCCGTACTGTTCAGCCACTCTATCACTTCTGAAAATTTGGGTTCAGTCAGTGCAAAACCAAAAGACAATCCTAACATAACTGGTAGGGGTACCCACAGGGTTGAATGTCGAATTCGACCAAAATTGCTTCATTTCAGATCATTACATTTAGTTAAGGTTTAATGGGTGGTTACTATTGGATTTATACGCAATTTTATTATTATGTTCATTCGATTGTTTGTGTAATGTTTTTAATGAGATTTTTATTTGATTTCATAAGCATATATTGTATGTTCATGGTGGCTGCCATGACATTTAATTAAAATTTTTATACAGCTAGATAGTTATATAATGAATTGATTATGGTTATGATCTGAGTATATCTGTGCCTCCATGTTATTGCTGAGCCTGGCCAGAGGGGGACGCTGTGTTCACCCTGCAGTATGCTGCCTGGCTCTGGTCCCCATCTTGCAGAGCAGGATTAGTATGCTGGTTACGTGACAATGAGGTTGGCCTCTTTGGCGTCTCTGTTGCTAAGGCAATGTAAGCAGTAAGGAGGCCGGATCCGGGTGTTAATTACGCCTCTTAGATGTCGTTGTTGCTATGACACTGTACGCAATGGGGGGCAGGATTCGGATACTAATTACGCAAGGTGGTGTGTATGAAAGGAATTTGACTCACGAGCCTCTGTAATCGCTAAGGAAGTCCCGCCCACAGGAGCGATACACGTGCGGGAGGACTCCGTGACATCATTGCAGCCACCTTCTCTGTCTCGATGAGACGTTTGATGTATGCTCCACATCCCAGCACTGGGTTATCAGTGCCCTGTTCATGAGTAACTTTTTTTACAAGAATAAAGGATGTTATTAGTCAATCAGAGAGCACTATGTACTTTTCATTGATTTTTCATGGTCACTACGTTCCTATCTACTGCCTATGAGAGTGTCATTCTGCTGCTGCTGTGAAGGGGCTGGGTTTTGATTCTTGGATCTCTTAGAGGGAATTTTTACCCTTAATTACCCATGTGAGAAAAGCTTCATTGACCTTACTGTTAATTCAGAGGTCTACAGTTTGAGGTGAGCGGCCTGTATATACGGTGGCGGAGGCACTTATAAGGACGCACGTAGAGAATATGTTTTCTGAGCACCCTGATCACTACTGGGGAGAATTTATCCCCCTTTTTTGGTGTTATCTTTCTACGTCATTTTTTGCTCTCATACTATATGAAATGGGACTATACATATATGGCTCTCCTTTGCCAGATATAATTTTAACTAGTTTTTAGTGTTATTATTATTTTGTTTTAGCACTGCACTGTTTTTTCCCATTATGAACTCTATCACTTCTGCCTTAGAGATATCACTGGCAGCAAATTGTGATACTGGGATGATGCCTGTAGGTGCAGGCATCATCCCAGTATAACCACCTCAACCTAAGGACCATCATCCTCATGGGCAGAGGCATGATGGGACTTGTAGTTCCGCAACAGCTGGAGGGCCGCCAGTTTGAGACCCCTGTCCTACGGTATTAAGGTGGTTAAATAGCCCCCCAATGCATTAACCCAGTGCACCTTTTGTACACATGTGTTGCAGTGCACCACAAAGCACAAATACACTATCCTGCTTTGTGCTGCTCTGCATGTAAAAAAATATGGTACATTTTTGGTTCGCTCTGGTGCATTAGCAGCCTATTTATTGGATGAATGCAATGTATTTTAACGCACAGAAAAACATGTGTTAATGCATGTGCATTAAAGCAGCACGCCAGTACAGCCAGATCTGATTGGTCCCTGATTGCACAGAACCATGTGAAAACTGAAATTAGGCTTGCAATAAAAACATGTTCTCCAAACTGGAGAGTGGTGGAGGGTAGAATTTAGATGGCCTTAGAGTAAAGATGGAGTCCATAGATACCAGCAACATTTTGAGAACTGTGGGCTCTGATTTGTGTTTTAGTCATATTTTTCTAGTGGGTAAATCAGTCACTATATACTTGTCTGAGCTGTGTTTTTAACTGCCTGGCTTCAGTTGCCATCTAAAGATATCTGGAGGTGGACAGCTCTTTGAATGATCCATTACCATGGAAAATCAGCAAGAAGACCTGCTGGGCAGGGATACTAAGCTCCTTCCTTCTTGTCAATCATTGGTAATCATCATGCAAGCTAATGCTATCATATTTCCACATTATAATAAGTATTTCTCTGAGTGTTCTCTGTATGTGTTTGCCAGCTGCACGCTGCAATCTACACAATAGGGATCTACCAAATTTAGAACAGGCTAAACCTCTAGGGGATGTTTTACCGTGCAACATAACTGTCAATTGTAAAAATGACTGTGACACATTCCATTTTGATTTGAACATTTAGTAAATAAAAACGTCAACGCTAAATTACTAGAACGTACCCCTTAGTCCGAGATATTTTTGGCATTGTTTTATTCACTAGGTGCCACAACATCCTAAAACTTTTCCTGCAACTTTGCAAGAACAAAACTTTTTTTTTTTATTATTTGTATTCTCGCAAAAAAGCAGTCTTTAATTTTATTCTAACAGAATAGCCCATTTCCCTGACATTTCCATCATGCAAAAATGTAAACATGCCACTATCATTCCATTCTATGCATGTGGGCCTGTTTTATCATTCAGCTTTTGAATTTAAGAGATGAACAGAATGGGAATTCTTATTTTAGGAGGTTGGAGGCGCATGAATATTCCATAAATATGTTTATTATGGCGTGACAGCTTACGCTTGTGCTTCTTTTCTTGTCCTGTAATTTGGCTTACCTCCCGCTGTTGGACTCTGACTGTTTTCTCTAGCTGGTTTGTGTTAATATAGCGATAGCTATGCTGTCTGCAAGTCAAGTTAATAAAGTTGTATACAATATTTTATTATTCATTTCAAAATTTAAGAAACAAACTTTTGTTAGGAGATTCTCCTTTTAAACTGGCCATGTTACGAAGATGTTTCCCAGAGTAATATGTGTTTATGGGGGTCACATAACAGTCAGGCACGGATGAAGGAACTTGAAAAAACTAGGACAAGTGCTTGGCTGCCTGTTCTCAGCATGTCATAGTTGAGCAATTTGGTTTTCATGATGCAATAAGATTTTGTTCAGTGCTCTATGTAGGATGTGCTGTCAATCAGTATATTGTTGTGGAGAGAGGGTCATAGATTCAAAAGTGTGCAGGGTAACCAGTCATTAGCTACATTTCAGCTTCTTTCCGTTTGCAAAGGCAGGAGGGAAACAGTCATACTTGTATTTGCTGATTTCACTTGCTCCTTAAAGTGTATGTAATCCCTAACAATTAACTGTTCTTATTTTCTCTCTTTTGTTCAGTTAAATATCCCATTTGGGTCCATGTGCTTTAAAAATGCTGCTTTTGTAGGAGTTTGGTGGTGGGGGGGGGGGGGGGGGGTTTCTTCTACCTGTCGAGGCAGCTCAATTTTATGCTATGTGTCTCTGCATATTAGGGAGTTTACAGGCAGAAAAAGAAAACCCATCATAATTGCATTTTTGAGAGGAGATTTTTTAGACAAAAAACATGTCAAATGCTCATAAACGCACCTAAACACAGCATTTAGGAGCATTTCATGTTTTCAAGTTTACATTGAAAAATAAAAAACAAGGCAAATAAAGAGGATGGGATTTTAATTGGTGCTGAAACCTTCTAACAGAATAAACTTATAGACATATTATATATTATTAGATATATATTATTAAAATCAACAATTTTTATTACAAAATGCCTTTTATAAATGTACTGGGGTACAAAGACCCTAAAAATAACATTAAAAGATATGTTCACCTTTTGTAACATGTTACATGTTACACCCATATTCAGGGTGTAACATGTAACATGTTACCAAGGGATCGGCCCCCACATCCCCCTTATTCCCTGATCTTCTCCTCCCTCCCCCCAGTAGCTGTCAAAATGTTTTTAAGCACAGCAATATGGTGTAGAACTTACACTGTGGTCCACAGATCCAAAAGAGCAAAACATTTTCTGTCTTTTTTTGTATTTAAACTAAATTATTAATAATGATTAATGCAAAAATGCACCCAAAAGGAGTCTGGTCTGACTTTGTCTCTACACCCACTGCTGGATGCTAATAAGTGTGCATGATTTATTTATTTATAGCAGGTACTTATATAGTGCCGTCAATATAAATATATATATATATAAATATAAATATATATATATATATATATATATATATATATATACAGTATACAGGCCCGGACTGACCATAGGGCACACCAGGCTTTTGCCCGGGGGCCGAGGCCTCTGGGCCAAGAGCTGGCTGTGACATGCAGGGTGGCCACGGGTTGATATCACATCAACCCGTGGCCAGGTGGGAGGAGCAGAAAGAGTCTCTCCATTCCCCCGCCCACCAATCAGTTCCATGGCAACCTAGGCAGTTGCAGAACCGAGAGTCCCGGTTTGCGCATGCGTGCAGCTGCCAGACACCTGGCAACCCGGTCTCCAGGAGAGGAGGAGGGACGGAGAAGCCGAGGCATTCCGCAGTTCAGTATATATGGCCGCAGCACCTTGCTTGCTTTTATGTTTGGGGGCGGGTCTTCTGATGTATGCCCACCTCTCATCCCATCCACTTCTTTTCACGCGCCGGTGAAGGGGTTGGATCTGATGCTCCAGGGCCAGAGAGTGCTCCTTTTGTGAAGGGTAATTGTGCTCTTTTTTTCTTTTCTGTGACTGCAGGCTTCAGACCAGGCTTTTCTAATCAGTGTCACCTGCTTTCTTTGGGCACTCCTCTCCCTCAGCAGCGTTGTGTCTGGCTCAGGCTGAAGGGGAGACATTTCTGCCCAGGAAAGTTGCCTGTGGATGAAATATTTAACAGGCTTGGGAAGCACTCCTAAAAGTAATACTCAAAAAGCCAGTTATAAAGCAAAACTCCTTTATAACTGACTCTGTAGATACTACTTTCTAACTGGCTCTGTAGTACTAACAAAGCCAATTATAAAGCATTATCCACAGAGCCAGTATAAAGGAGTTTTGCTTAATAACTGGCTTTGTGAGTACTCTGTTATTTCTGGCTTTGTGAGTCATGCTTTAGAATTGGCTTTGTAACTACTACTTTAGAAGTTTTAAAAGGGAACTGCAGGGTTTGGTAACTTGTTTTCTAAAGTAGTAGCTCCCAAACCCTGTTCTAAGGCTACATCCGCACATGCATTTAGGCACAATGCAAATGGCAGGGGCAGGAATCTTCTGACACCTGCGAGTGGCTATCTAGGTTGCCTTTTGTGGGTGCAGGAACTGGGGTGATCTGAGGTGTGAAGGTGCAGGAATTGGGATGATCTGAGGTGTGAAGGTGAAGGAATTGGGGTGATATGAGATGTGAAGGAATTGGGGTGATCTGAGGTGTGAAGGTGAAGGAATTGGGGTGATCTGAGGTATGACGGTGCAGGAATTGGAGTGATCTGAGGTATGAAGATGCAGGAGTTGGGGTTATGGGATTAAAAGTAACATTTCTGTTTTTGCAGATGACACCAAACTATGCAATGGAATAACGTCCTTATAGGATGTCTCCAATTTCCAAGCCGACCTCAGTGCTCTGTCTAATTGGGCAACTAAGTGGCAAATGAGGTTTAATGTTGATAAATGTAACGTTATGCACTTGGGGGATAAGAATATGCATGCATCATACATACTAGGGGGAGTACAACTGGGGGAATCCGTAGTGGAGAAGGATCTGGGGGTTTTGGTAGATCATAAGTTCAATAATATGCAATGTCAAACTGCGTTTTTCAAAGCGAGCAAAGTTCTTTCTTGTATTAACCTCCCTGGCGGTATGATTCTGGCTGGAATTTTGTGCTGAAAGCGGTACAATTATTTTGCATGGAAATTTGGCGTTTTTATATTGTAGGAATGCAATTCTTATGAATAACTCACTTAAATCTGTCCGAACCAGAGTCTAGTAGACATCCCGGGTATGATAAAGTTTGAAACACAAAATCATAAATTATAATATAATAAAAATATATATAAAAATGATTCAATAATGTAATCAAATCAAAAACACTGAAATCTGCTCAGTTGCAGAATAGTCGCTGTCATTAAATTTATTGTTTGATGATAAATTGTGATTCTAATTTTTTATCAGTGTTTTCTAGCTGGTCTAAAACCACTTTTGACATAAAGGGACACTTTTTGGTTGCTATGGACAATCTCCAGTTTCCAGGCAGAAAAAAAAAAATCTTTTCATTATATAAAATGACATGCAGGGCACTGGGCAGACCACTAGGGACAAAGGGGATGTGTATTTTTTGTATACAGTACTGTAATCTGTAAGATTACAGTACTGTATGTGTTGTGTGTTTTTAAACTTTTTTGAATTTGGTGCCGATCTACGCTCCCGTGCATCGGAACGTCGCAGGGAACGGAGATCAGCGGCACTCGGGCACTGTGTGAATCGAGCGAGCGGACGGCTCGCACACACAGCGGGGAGACATCGCAGGATCCAGGGGAAAAGGTAAGTAACTTCCCCCCTGTATCCTGCAATGCAGCCCGAGTCTGGCTTGGGGTTACCGCTCCTAGCAGAAAAAACTGAACCCGAGCCAGACTCGGGAATACCGCTAGGGAGGTTAAGAGAGGTATGGACTCCAGAGAGAGAGATATAATTTTGCCCCTGTTCAAATCATTAGTAAGACCTCATCTGGAATATGCAGTTCAGTTCTGGGCACCAGTTCTCAAAAAGGATATTGGAGAACTGGAGAAAGTGCAGAGAAGGGCAACCAAACTGATAAGAGGCATGGAGGAGCTCAGCTATGAGGAAAGATTAGAGCAACTGAATCTATTCCCTCTTGAGAAGAGGAGATTAATGGGGGGATATGATCAACATGTACAAACACATAAATCTCCAGGACATTTTAGTCGACAAAAATAATTTTAGTCGACTTAAACTAATTTTAGTCATCAAAAATCTAATAAGTAGAGTTAAATTGTAATGCATCATTTAAGCCTTTCTCTACAATTTCCAAACTCATTATATACTGCTGGAGTGAAAAATCGAATATGTTATTATTTATGATATTGAGGTATGAACATGCACTACAGACCAGTGTTGATTTTGACGTCAAATTTCAATTTAGTTTTAGTCTTAGTCTCTGGACTAAAATGGCATTTTAGTTTTAGTCGTATTTAAGTCATCTCAATTGTTTTAGTTTTAGTCGACTAACATGGTATTAAGTTAGTCGACCAAAATATTTTAGTCGGTTTTAGTCGACTAAATTAACACTGGTCATCACAGAGGACAAGGGGGCACTCTTTACGTCTAGAGGAAAAAGATTTCATCTCCAAATACGGAAAGGTTTCTTCATAGTAAGAGCTGTGAAAAATTGGAGTAGACTCCCTCCAGAGGTGGTTAAAGGCCTGGATTCTTTCTTAAATGTACAGACTATAACTGGGTATTAACATTTATAGGTAAAGTTGATCCAGGGAAAATCACATTGCCTCTCTGGGGATCAGGAAGGAATTTTTTCCCCTGCAGTAGCAAATTGGAGCATGCTTTGCTGGGGTTTTTTGCCTTCCTCTAGGTATAGGTTTGTGTACATGGGATTGTATTATTATTTTAATTTTTTTTTGGTTGAACCAGTTGGACTGTGAAGGTACAGGAATTAGATGATTTGATGTGTGAATGTGCAGGAATTGGGGTGATCTGAGGTGTGAAGTTGAAAGAATTATGGTGATCTGAGGAGTGAAGGTGCAGGAATTACAAAGCTTGTAATTACAAATTGCAAAGCTCAATTGATTTCTTACTATTATTCAAGTGGTTTACAGCATTTACTTTATAAAGATTCCTGTTTCGTGTGAAGTTTTTTTTTAAATGTATCTGACTCCACCATTAAAACCGGAGTTAAAGTAGGACAAAAACAGCATCCTATGGCTGCTCTGTCCTAAATTGGCCCCAATCTGTCAGATTAAACTAAAAAGGGTGCCGTAATTGAATCCATGCATCCTGGAACCCCAAATGCTGTTACCAACCGTTCCAGTGAATGGACACCCCCCCGGGCTGCTCAGTCTAAAATGCCCAGGCCTATTTTTGGTCCCAGTCCAGGCCTATATATATATATATATATATATATATATATATATAAAAATATATATATATATATATATATATATATATTCCATTCACATAAGTCCCTGCACTCAAGGAGCTTACAATCTAAGGTCCCTAATCAGGCACTGACTGGCCATAGAGCACACAGGCCATTTACACGGTGGGTCGGGCCGACAGGCCCCATGTCCCAAGGCTGCATCATCCCTTACTGCCTGTCATGCTAGTCAAACGGAGGTGGGGAAGCTTCCCCTAGGCTCCTCCTTGACTTTGATGTGCCCTATAAGAGAAGACGAGGAGGAGCATGGAAGGACGAACATCTCTCGCTCCGGCATTGAGCTGCGATGTATACAATGTCTGAGAGCTGTGTATTGGTGGAATGGCAGTGGTGGATTGGTGGAATTTGAAAGGAGAGAAGGTATGGAGGGATGTGGAGGATAACGATCATAGAGAGAAAGATAGGTATTAATAGAAAAGAATAATAGTAACCAGAGAGGTAAATGGCAGTGGGTAGAAGGGAAGAAGAATGATTCAGAGAGGAGCGGAGGAGGAGAAGAGGCAAGGATGAAGGTAAAGGAGAATGCTTAGGGTGCAGAGCATACATGAAACTTGGTGAATCCTTAGTGCAGTTATTTTGTCCTGTGATTTTGAATATAAAAATTATATGCCAAAAAAATTTATATATTTTGATATTTGTTATTGTTTTGAATCATTCATTAATGATGTATCACTTTATATAATGCACTCATTCTTCCATTTATTAGCATATATTTACATAATTCCAAATGATTGATAAATTAAAGTGACTGAAGCAGGCTAAATATAACTAAAATACACAGAGAAAATGGTAGTTGTCATTATTTGTAGTTTTTGTCCCAGTCCGGGCCTGTCCCTATCTCACATTCACATACTAGGGCCAATTTAGACAGGAGCCAGTTAGCCTACCAATATGTCTGTGGAGTGCAGGAGGAAACCAGAGTACCCCCACACAGGCACAGGGGGGACATTAAAACTCCATGCAAGTAGTGCCAGGGTTGGGATTCAAACCAACAACCTAGTGCTAATAGACAGATGTGCTAACAAGTGTTAGATTTGAATGTTATTTCCCAATAGGCCACTATCAGAGTGTTACAGTAATGAACTGAAATGTGTGGCTCCTCAGTTTGATACTGTACTTGTTTAAAGCAGGGCTCAACTGCCACTGACCCCCGGATTCGGTTCGCACCAGAACCTTCGAACGGACCGAAAGTTCGTGCAAATTTTCGAACCCTATTCGTTACAATAGACGCGAACGTTCGAAATCAAAATTGCTAATTATAATGGCCAATATGCATGTTAATGTCATAAAACAGGTTTGGGGACCCAGGTCCTGCCCCAGGGGACATATATCAATGCAAAAATAACTTTTAAAAACTAACGTTTTTTCGGGAGCAGTCATTTTAATGATGCATAAAGTGAAAAAAATAAAGTGAAATATTCCTTTAAATATGGTACCTGGGGGGTGTATAAAGTATGCCTGTGAAGTGGCATGTGTTTCCCGTGTTTAGAACTGGCCCTGCACAAAATGACATTTGTAAAGGAAAAAAATAAGCCATTTAAAACCACTTGCGGCTTTAATGTCATGTCTTATCCTGGCCATATGGCTGAAAATCCTTGAGAAAAATGGCATGGCTACCCCATCATGCCCCCCCCCACCCCAGCCCCTTTGGGTCTTGTATGGATATTAAGGGGGACCCCGCACCCAAAATAAAACCCTATACCTACAACCCTATATACTCTGAAAAGCAGTATATAGGCGGTGCAAACAAGAGAGGGACTGTAGGTTTGTTCTTAAGTAGAATCTGAACAGGTACATTTTCAAGTGTAGCTCCATCCAAAAAAAATCAATTTTTAAGCTTTTTGGAGAACATAGGGAGGGGTTATCACCACTGTAACATTTGCTGTCTTTGCACATCTGTTCAGAACATTTCACCTCACTTTTCGTCCCAATGACAAATGTTTTTGGAAAAGTGGGGTTTTAATTGAAACAAGGATTGGTGATAAAGCATCAATATAGAGGAGATACCTTTTTCCCAAATTAAATGTAACAGGATGGAATTTCCCTTCCTAGGGGTAGATTTCCTCTCACTTCCTGTTTTCTCCTTCCGTTTGCAAGTAGGAGTCGTTTGTAAGTTGGATGTTTGAAAGTAGGGGCCTGCCGTATATACTTTGCAGAATTTTGCCCCATTAGATGTTGGTGTTGCCACAAGACTGTAAGCCCTCACAGTTACTCTTGGTGGGCGCAGGAATGGGCCCTGCTGTGAATTATTAGATCAAGATTTGTAATTGCATGCACCTGTTGAACAGGGCAGAAAAATTGGGCCTTCGGTGGTGGTGGACGGTGTTGCCACAAAACTGTAAGCCCTCACAGTTACTCTTGGTGGGCGCAGGAATGGGCCCTGTTGTGAATTATTAGATCAAGATTTGTAATTGCATGCACCTGTTGAACAGGGCAGAAAAATTGGGTCGGTGGTGGTGGACGGTGTTGCCACAAGACTGTAAGCCCTCACAGTTACTCTTGGTGGGCGCAGGAATGGGCCCTGCTGTGAACTATTAGATCAAGATTTGTAATTACACGCCCCTGTTAAACAGGGGCTGAAAAATTGTGCCTTAGGCAACGGTGCTGGTGCCACAACACTGCAACCCCTCACAGATACTGTACTTGGAGCACAGCAGTCATACCTGTTGCGAAGCATTGCTTAAAAAATTGTAATTACATGCCCCTGTTAAACAGGGGCTGAAAAATTGTACCTTAGGCAACGGTGCTGGTGCCACAACACTGCAACCCCTCACAGATATGTGTACTTGGAGCACAGCAGTCAGACCTGTTGCGAAGCATTGCTTAAAATTTTTTAATTACACGCCCCTGTTAAACAGGGGCTGAAAAATTGTGCCTTAGGCAACGGTGCTGGTGCCACAACACTGCAACCCCTCACAGATACTGTACTTGGAGCACAGCAGTCACACCTGTTGCAAAGCATTTTTTTTAAAAAATTGTAATTACACGCCCCTGTTACACAGGGGCTGAAAAATTGTGCCTTAGGCACTGGTGTGGTGGCACCCAGAAACAAAAATGTTCTTCCAAGCTATCATAACAGGACAGTCACTCAGCATCAGCATAGGCAGTCTTGGGATGTGACATTATAAATTATTCAGTTATATCCGCTTCAGGTGCCTGGTAGCTGGTGGTGATCCAAGACTGATTCATCTTTATGAAGGTCAGTTGATCAACCGAGTCGGTGGACAGGCGCACCCTGTGATCGGTGACAAATCCTCCAGCAGCACTGAATGTACGTTCGGAAAGAACGCTGAATGCAGGACAGGCCAGTAGCTCAATTGCATACTGTGCAAGCTCTGGCCAGTGATCCATCCTCAAGACCCAGTAAGCCAGAGGATTTTTGGTGGGAAAGGTGTCCAAGTCTGACCTTGCCCCTAGGTATTCCTGCACCATGTATATCAGACGCTGGCGATGGTTGCTGGAACCGATCATACCTTGGGGCTGCGGACTAAAAAATTGTCTGAACGCATCGGTCAGACATCCACCTTCCCCACCGCTCCTTCTGCTACTGACCAAAGCCTCGTCGTCCAGGACCAGGAGTTTGTAACCTCCCAGTTTCTGGGAACGCGTTGCACAGACCTTTCTGCAAGGCCTCCCTGACAACCTTACCCTTGTACCATGGATCAAGGAGAGTGGCCAGCCAGTAATGGTCCCTCTCCTTGATCCGAAGAATACGAGGATCCTTCCGCAGGCTTTGCAGGATCAGGGAGGCCATGCAACGTAGGTTAGCTGAGGCATTCGGTCCGGAGTCTTCTGGGTCACTGAGGACGACATGATCGCCAGCCACCTCCTCCCAGCCACGTACAAGTCCACTGGTTTGTTGGGACTGTACATCATCCCTAAAAGACTGCTGCTGCTGATGCTGAGTGCCAGGCTCCACCTCCATGCTCACACAATCCTTCTCCTCCTCCTCCTCCTCATCCTCTTCCTGTGTGATGGGTGGGACAGAAGGAACACTGTCTGGATAAAGGGGGCCTTGAGAGGCAAGGAAGTCCTCCTCTTCCTGCCTCTGTTCTGCCTCAAGTGCCCTGTCCATTATCCCACGCAGCGTATGCTCCAACAGGTGGACAAGAGGTACAGTGTCACTGATGCATGCACTGTCACTGCTCACCATCCTCGTGGCCTCCTCAAATGGTGACAGGACAGTGCATGCATCCCTGATCATGCTCCACTGGCGTGGGGAAAAAAAGCCAAGCTCCCCTGACCCTGTCCTGGTGCCGTAGTCGCAAAGGTACTCAATGATGGCCCTCTGCTGCGTGTGCAGTCGCTGCAGCATGGCCAACGTTGAGTTCCACCTGGTGGGCATGTCACATATTAGGCGGTTCTTGGGCAGGTTCAACTCCTTTTGCAGTTCAGCCAGCCGAGCACTGGCATTATACGATCGGCGGAAATGCACACAGACTTTCCTGGCCGGCCTCAGGACATCCTGTAAGCCTGGGTACCTGCCCAAGAACCGCTGCACCACCAGGTTGAGGACGTGAGCCATACAGGGCACATGGGTGAGCTGCTCCTGTCGCAGGGCGGAGAGGAGGTTGGTGCCATTGTCAGAAACGACCATTCCTGGCTTAAGCTGGCGTGGCATCAACCACCTCTCGGCCTGCCCCTGCAGAGCTGCCAGAACCTCTGCCCCAGTGTGGCTCCTGTCCCCCAAACACACCAGCGCAAGAACGGCATGGCATCTTTTTGCCTGCGTACTCGCGTAGCCCCTTGTACGCCTACGGAGCAGCGCTGGTTCCGAGGACAGAGAACTCGAAGAGGCCATCGAGGAAGAAGAAGAGGAGGGGGTGGAGGAGAGAGGTGTGTCACAACCAGTAGTAGCATTTTGGAGGCGTTATGGCGGAACAACCTCCAACACTACTGCACCTTGTCCTGCATCCCTCCCAGCTGCCAATAGAGTGACCCAATAGGCCGTGAAAGACAGATAACGTCCCTGTCCATGCCTGCTGGACCATGAGTCAGCGGTAATATGCACCTTACCGCTGACCGCCCTGTCCAGCGAGGCATGGACATTGCCTTCCACATGCCGGTAGAGAGACGGAATCGCCTTCCGTGAGAAAAAGTGGCGTTTGGGAACCTGCCACTGAGGAACCGCACATTGAACAAACTCACGGAAGGGGGCCGAGTCTACCAACTGAAAAGGCAGCAGTTAAAGTGCTAGCAATTTAACCAAGGTAGCATTCAACCGCTGGGCATGTGGATGGCTGGGAGTATACTTCTTTCGACGGTCCAGCAGCTGGGGCAGGGAAATTTGCCTGCTACAATTGGACGTCGGTGTACTGCAAGTATTTGGTTGTGACACACCTAATTCTACACCTTCAGTCCTCTCAGAGCAGCTTTCAGAGAGGACTGAAGATATAGTGGGGATGCAGATCCCAGCTGATAAGGAGCAAAGAGAGGTCCGCTTTGTTCTTTGGTGTGGGTCTTTAATGTGCGCTTGCCAACGAGCTGCATGGCAGGTCGACATATGTCTGGTCATGCTTGTGGTGCCCAAGCGGCTGATGTTTTGGCCACGGGAGATCCGCTTGAGACAAATATTGCAAATAGCAGTGGTGCGATCTGATGTACTCGTCTCAAAAAAGGCCCACACCAAAGAACTTTTGTGATAACGTGCAGAGGCAGCGCCCTGCACAGGCGGAGCTCTGCGGTGTGATTCAGTTGGTGTGCTGGCCTCTAGCTGGCCTCCGGAGGGCATCCTGCCTCGTTGGACATGTGCCGCCGCATCCTCCTCCTCCTCCTCCTCCTCTCTCCCTTCAGACACCCACGTGAAGTCAGTGACCTCATCATCCCCTACCTCTTCACCACTAGAGCAAACCTGGCAGTAAGCTGCAGCTGGTGGAACATGACTGCCAGATTGCTGTCCTTCAGCATCCCCTCACTCTGCGCGCACACTACTGCCTTCCTCAAGCTGGGTATCATCATCCGAGCCTTCAAATCGTTGGGCATCCTCCTGGAGCATGTACCCAACACTGTGCTCAAACAGTTCGGGGGACTCCTCAGGAGGACATGGTGGGTCTAGGGAAGGGGTGCCGGATGATGCCATTGAGTACGCGTTGGCAGCTGCTCTGCCAGTACCCTGAGCCTGGGTGAGAGAGGATGAGGAGGATGAGGAGGGCTTGGTCATCCATTCTACCAAGCCTTCGGCATGATGCGGCTCAACATGTCCAGCTGCCGAAAACAAGGACAAGCGTGTCCCATGGCCACTTGCTGATGACGATGCACGACCATGTCCATGACCAGCACTCTTGTCTCTAGAAACAGAGCCTGCTTGCCCTGTGTTCTTGCCTCGGGACTGTCTGCCTCTCCTTGGCGGTCTTCCAGGCATTGTATTACAAGAGATGACAAGAACCGGGCTGACACACACACACACACACTAGCTCCTATGTGTGCTGACACACACACACTAGCTCCTATGTGTGCTGACACACACACTAGCTCCTATGTGTGCTGACAACACACTATAGCTCCTATGTGTGCTGACAACACACTATAGCTCCTATGTGTGCTGACAACACACTAGCTCCTATGTGTGCTGACAAAAAAATATAGCTCCTATGTGTGCTGACAACACACTATAGCTCCTATGTGTGCTGACAACACACTATAGCTCCTATGTGTGCTGACACAAACACTATAGCTCCTATGTGTGCTGACACAAACACTATAGCTCCTATGTGTGCTGACAACACACTATAGCTCCTATGTGTGCTGACAACACAATATAGCTCCTATGTGTGCTGACAACACACTATAGCTCCTATGTGTGCTGAGTGACAACACACTATAGCTCCTATGTGTGCTGACAACACACTATAGCTCCTATGTGTGCTGACAACACACTATAGCTCCTATGTGTGCTGACAACACACTATAGCTCCTATGTGTGCTGACAAAAACACTATAGCTCCTATGTGTGCTGACAACACACTATAGCTCCTATGTGTGCTGACAACACATTATAGCTCCTATGTGTGCTGACACAAACACTATAGCTCCTATGTGTGCTGACAACACACTATAGCTCCTATGTGTGCTGACACAAACACTATAGCTCCTATGTGTGCTGACAACACACTATACCTCCTATGTGTGCTGACAAAAAAATATAGCTCCTATGTGTGCTGAGTGACAACACACTATAGCTCCTATGTGTGCTGACAACACACTATAGCTCCTATGTGTGCTGACAACACACTATAGTTCCTATGTGTGCTGAGTCTGACACACACACACTAGCTCCTATGTGTGCTGACACACACACACACACTAGCCTCCTATAAATCCCTGCCTGCCTGCCTGGGATGGGACAGAAGGTTGGGACAGAAGGTTGGGACAGGAAGTTAGGGTGCAATGCTGTACTAACAGCACTGCAATTGGTGCACTAGCTCCTATGTGTGCTGACACACACACTAGATCATATGTGTGCTGACAACACACTATAGCTCCTATGTGTGCTGACACAAACACTATAGCTCCTATGTGTGCTGACAACACACTATAGCTCCTATGTGTGCTGACACAAACACTATAGCTCCTATGTGTGCTGACAACACACTATAGCTCCTATGTGTGCTGACAACACACTATAGCTCCTATGTGTGCTGACAACACACTATAGCTCCTATGTGTGCTGACAACACACTATAGCTCCTATGTGTGCTGACACAAACACTATAGCTCCTATGTGTGCTGACAACACACTATAGCTCCTATGTGTGCTGACAACACACTATAGCTCCTATGTGTGCTGACACAAACACTATAGCTCCTATGTGTGCTGACAACACACTATACCTCCTATGTGTGCTGACAAAAAAATATAGCTCCTATGTGTGCTGAGTGACAACACACTATAGCTCCTATTTGTGCTGACAACACACTATAGCTCCTATGTGTGCTGACAACACACTATAGCTCCTATGTGTGCTGAGTCTGACACACACACACTAGCTCCTATGTGTGCTGACACACACACACACTAGCCTCCTATAAATCCCTGCCTGCCTGCCTGGGATGGGACAGAAGGTTGGGACAGAAGGTTGGGACAGGAAGTTAGGGTGCAATGCTGTACTAACAGCACTGCAATTGGTGAACTAGCTCCTATGTGTGCTGACACACACACTAGATCCTATGTGTGCTGACAACACACTATAGCTCCTATGTGTGCTGACAGAAACACTATAGCTCCTATGTGTGCTGACAACACACTATAGTTCCTATGTGTGCTGACACAAACACTATAGCTCCTATGTGTGCTGACAACACACTATAGCTCCTATGTGTGCTGACAACACACTATAGCTCCTATGTGTGCTGACACAAACACTATAGCTCCTATGTGTGCTGACAACACACTATAGCTCCTATGTGTGCTGACAACACACTATAGCTCCTATGTGTGCTGACACAAACACTATAGCTCCTATGTGTGCTGACACAAACACTAAAGCTCCTATGTGAGCTGACAACACACTATAGCTCCTATGTGTGCTGACAAAAAATATAGCTCCTATGTGTGCTGACAACACACTATAGCTCCTATGTGTGCTGTGTGACAACACACTATAGCTCCTATGTGTGCTGACAACACACTATAGCTCCTATGTGTGCTGACAACACACTATAGCTCCTATGTGTGCTGAGTCTGACACACACATACTAGCTCCTATGTGTGCTGACACATACACACACACTAGCCTCCTATAAATCCCTGCCTGCCTGCCTGGGATGGGACAGAAGGTTGGGACAGAAGGTTGGGACAGGAAGTTAGGGTGCAATGCTGTACTAACAGCACTGCAATTGGTGCACTAGCTCCTATGTGTGCTGACACACACACTAGCTCCTATGTGTGCTGACACACACACACACACTAGCCTCCTATGTGTGCTGAGTCTGACACACACACACTAGCTCCTATGTGTGCTGACACACACACACACACTAGCCTCCTATAAATCCCTGCCTGCCTGCCTGGGTTGGGACAGAAGGTTGGGACAGAAGGTTGGGACAGAAGGTTGGGACAGAAAGTTAGGGTGCAATGCTGTGCTAACATCACTGCGATTGGTGCTACTGCAATGCTGTACTAACAGCACGCACACACCAGACTAATCCCCAGCAGCAGATGTCACACTCAGCAGTGCAATCAGCAGAAATTATCAGTATTGAATGAATCAGCAATGGTTTAGCAATGAATGAATCAATCAGCAGACTGCCTATTCACTCTATCAAAGCCGGAACACATGTGCCCTGGGCCGACGGCGCGCCGGCCTTTTATACAGTGGGGCGTCCTGCCTGTAGCCAATTATTGCTCTCCTCGCTGCCAGGGCTGTGATTGGCCAAGCATGCAGGGTCACAGTGCATGCTTGGCCAATCATCAGCCAGCAATGCACTGCGCCGGCCGCAATGCATTGTGGGCCGCTCGCATCACACGAATGTGATGCGAACGGCCCAAATAGTTCTGGGCTCGCCGAGCGGGCGAACGCCCGGTGCTCGATTCGAACGTGGGTTCGAATCGAACACCGGGCCCATCCCTACCACTGACATTTTTTTTTACAAAGGTACTTAATAAAGAATCTATTTTGCAATTGATTAACTCACCAGTCCAGTTTCTAGCACTTGTGCCTTTCGTTTTTTCTCTTCAAAAATCACTTTATAAAAAATCTCGTTCCGTTCTCCATCTTGCCTGTGGGCGAGTGAAACCTCCAGGCGTTCTCTTCCTGGATTTCACTGAAGCCTATTCATTGTAATCTCGAGCATGCGCCGTCAGCAGCTCCTGTTGCCATCACAACAGCGGCGGCATCGAAAGTCCCAGCCCGTTGTGATAGCAGAGACCGAACTTGACTGTCGTGATGACGTCACGTTCGGTTTCAAGTCTCGCAATATCTCGGGCCAGGCCGCCGCACTGACTCCTGGGAGCTATGACACAAGCTCCCAGGAGACAGTGCGGGCTAGGGTATATTACGAAATAGCCGTAATATCCCTGCCCATATCCGAGGGAAGGAGAACCAGGAAGCGATAGATGGCAAGAAGAAAACAACTAAAGGTAGGTAAAAAAAAAAAAAAAAAAAAAATACAGTTTCGGATCGAGGAAGGTGAGTATTATTTTTTAGATATAGGTCTTAAAAACGGGTGGCGCTCCGCTTTAAAATAGGCATAATCTTTCTATAATGAAATATTCAATTCTAATTATCTTCTCTTCAGACCTACAGAAAGAAATGCAACATAAAAAAAATTAAAAATAAATAAATAAAATTGGGCTATTTTTACATTTTGCTACCCTAGCCCCAGACAAAGTACTCTGGACTAATTGTATTTACTGTATGTAGTGTCACAGTTGGTGCATTCAAGAAATAACAGTAGAGGAGTCGCTTTTGGCTGCCTTTGACATAATGCAGTATCGCAGAACTGCCATACAGAAATAAATGGTGCATCTCTTAATGCGTTTGTGACCCTAAAAAAAATGGATCCTGTCCCTTTAAAGCATGAATACCAGCACAGTGCTTGTGCTGTGTAATTTGGTCCGCTGTATCACCTGAAATACTTGGCTGATCCTGCCTAGTTGTGCCCTCTCCCCTGTAAACTGTCCATGGTTTATCATGGCTGCTGAGCCCTGACACCGTGGTCAGTTTACGTGCCTCCATCATCCATTCTCTCCTCTGTCCTCTCCCCCCTCCCCTCCCTGCCTGTCAGCTTGTGACAGTGCCTGCCCCTCCCCTCCTGCTGCTAAAATAACTTTATCATTTTCAGGCAATCTCCTGTGTTAGATAATGCAATGTCTCCAGTGTCTGTGCTTTATTTAAAAATATGCCCCTGTATACCTTATTTCTGAGAGCTACTCTGCGCTCATGTGACTGGCTGCCTCTCTCCTCCTCTCCTCCTCCCAACTGACGTCAGCAGGGGATTCTCGGGCCCTCCTGCTGTAGTTGTCAAAGTGGGAGAGGGGAGAGGCGGTCGGTCACATGGGCGTATACAGGGGCATTTTTTTGTAATAAAGCACAGACACTGGAGACATTGCATTGTTTAACACAGGGGATTGCCAGAAAATGAAAAAGTGGGTTTACATCCACTTTAGGGCTAGGTTCACACTATTGCAGTTTCCCTGTGGCTACGTTTGCAGGAACAGCAGCCAATTACTTTGAATGCGCTGCTGAACCTATGGAAAACACAGGAAAAATGTCTCCTCACCACTTCCAAAATCGCAGCTGCAGGGAATCAGCATAGTGCTAGTGCTATGCACTTCCCAGCACAGGAAGAAATGCTGAGGTTTCCAGTATGTGGGGTGCCATTAAAAACGAATGCCACCCCCCACGCATCCGCTTGGAAAATAGACCATCGGGCCTTTAGGAAAAAACTCAAGAACCACCTCTTCTAAGGAGGAATCAACGCATGTCAGATAAAGCGCCTTGAGGCGATTCAGTTTGCAGTTGCAGCGCTATACAAATCATTCATTCATCTACTATCAGCAGCCCGTTTTTGCTGCGGGTGTGGGAAAGTGTACAATTTGCACGTAGTCCTGCACTGCATAATATATATATACCCTGCCTTATTACACCCTTCCACCCAATAAAGGCATTGGGGTTGATTTACTAAAACTGGACTGCAAAATCTGGTGCAGCTCTGTGTGCTAGCCAATCAGCTTCCAGGTTTTATTGCCAACGCTTAATTGAACAATCTGAAGTAAAAGCTGGCTACCATGCACAACTGCACCAGATTTTGAACTCTCCAGTTTTAGTAAATCAACCATGTAAACAAAATATGAAATAAGAAAGGTTGAATTTGATATATTATTTGTTTTACCCATCTGCAACCAGCATGTTTTTATATTTTTGCAAAATGCAAAAAATAATATTAGAATAATATTTTTGCAAAATGCATAATTAGCCTTTGAGATCATAAAACAAACTCCTGCTGCAATAAAGAATTATACTTAAAAGCTAATACCCATACCATAAAAGCAAGAACCCATAGTAACCAATCGGGATTCAATCTGCTGAATTCCGACCGATACGAGATGAATTCTAATTAGTTGCTATGGGTTATTGCCCTTACTCAGTAACACTCTTAATGGAATAAGGCTGTTTGACATTTACAATTGAATATTATTAATACTTTAAATTTATCAGCTATTACTCTGAATTAAACTTTCTGCTTTCCTGATACTTTTCTTTTTTTCTTGACTATTCGGCATGGTTCCAATTTATTTAGGGTAATGCTATAATAAAATAATTAATAGTATGTTGCATGGAAGAATATGGATTTTAAATTTGCACACAAGAATGAGCATAAATCACATAAGAGAGAAACAATTTAAGCCCTGTGAAAAAAAAAGCTCCTACGCACAAACCAGCTGTCATCAGTGCAGCACCTGACTGGTATTTGTTCTGGGGGTAATGAAATTCTCAGTGGGGTAGGCTGTATTGTGCTTATTTTTGTATTTCTCTTGAGTTTCAAAGTGTTTTCAGAGAAAAACACTAACAAAATAATATCCAGAATATAGACAGAGGGAGGCAATCCATTTTGATCTTCTGCAAATATGTCCTCCCTCCAAAGATTTCAAAGAGAAATGTTTTTTACTTCCTTAGGCGATGTAACCCTTTATTTCTTTTCATTTTATCATGTTTCTGTGTCTGAGATAAATATTAAAGACATACTCTAGTTAAACATGAAATTGCATTTAAACTCAGGCAGGGGACCAAGCCAATCTGCTAAGCATCTTTAAATTTTATTCTGGCTTTAGGGCCAGTTCACACCAGAACGCAGTGCAAGAAAGGTGTGCTCCTTGCATGCTTCCCATACTGCGCTGGAACAAACTGCCCTTGCGATCTGCTGCTGGTGTCAATGTATTGGTAACGGCACCCTAAGTGCAGATCACAACACAGTGGATTTGGGTGACCATTCACATTCAGGCTTATAAGGGGAAGGGAAGGTGTTTGCAGACACAGCCAGGACCCTTCTTATAAGGGTTAAATGAAATATTGATGGAAAATGTTTTTGTAACTTGTTGCCAGACTCAGCTTAAAGTGGTTGTAAAGGCAGAAGTTTTTTTTTTTTTTTTATCTTGATGCATTCTGTGCATTAAGATAAAAAGCCTTTGGTGTGCTTCAGCCCCCCTAATACTTACCTGAGCCCCATCTTGATCCAGCGATGTTGTACGAGAGACTCGGCTGTCCGTGACTCTCCCTCTTCATTGGCTGAGACAGCAGTGAAGCGCCATTGGCTCCCGCTTCTGTCAATAAAAGTAATTGAGCCAATGAGGAGAGAGAGGGGGTGGGACCAGGCTGTGGCTCTGTGTCAGAATGGGCACAGGGAGCTGCGGCTTGGCTCAGGTGGCCCCATACCAAGCTTGTTGCTGTGGGGAACTCAACAGGAGGGAGGGGCCAGGAGCACCTTGCCCAGTGCCATTTGCAGCCTTGCCCAGTTCCATTTGCAGCCTTGCCCAGTTCCATTTGCAGCCTTGCCCAGTTCCATTTGCAGCCTTGCCCAGTGCCATTTGCAGCCTTGCCCAGTGCCATTTGCAGTCTTGCCCAGTGGCATATAACCGTTTAAATTTGCCGCCGCCAAGATAGACAGAGCCTGTGTACTCATATGTATCTCGCAGTCCTGCCCAGTCTCGCCCCTTGGCCCGGCTCCTATGATGGACATAACACAGGTCGAATGGCGCGACTGGGCGGGACTGCAAGCGGACCCGAGCCGAGTATACAGTACACTCGGCTCAGTCTTTTTCAGCAGCGCTCACTTCTCATCCCCTCAGAGACAGCAGGGAGGCGAACGGCGTGACCGCGAGCAGAGCCGAGCACTCGGCTTGGTCTTTTTCGGCGGCGCTCTGTCTTTTTCGGTGGCGCTTGCTCTTTTTCCCCTCACAGACAGTGAGGATCGGCGTATAACACGCACCCACGGTTTTCCCCTGATTTCTATACGCCGAGAAATAAGGTAAAATCTAGTGGAACCAATTGCCTTCAGAAGTCACCTAATTAGTAAATAGAGTCCACCTGTGTGTAATTAATCTTAGTATAAATACAGTTATTAAGAGAAGCCCTCAGAGGTTTGTTAGAGAACCTTTGTGATCAAACAGCATATGGAAGACCAAGGAACACACCAGACAGGCCAGGGATAAAGTTGTGGAGAAGTTTAAAGCAGGGTTGGGTTATAAACAAAATATCCCAAGCTTTGAACATCTCATGGAGCACTGTTCAATCCACCATCCAAAAATGGAAAGAGCATGGCACAACTGCAAACCTTCCAAGACATGGCTGTCCACCTAAACTGACAGTGCGGGCAAGGAGAGCATTAATCAGAGAAGCAGTCAAGAGGCCCATGGTAACTCTGGAGGAGCTGCAGAGATCCACAACTTAGGTGGGAGAATCTATCCACAGGACACCTATTAGTCGTGCACTCCACAAATCTGGCCTTTATAGAAGAGTGGCAAGAAGAAAACCATTGTTGAAAGAAAGTCATAAGAAGCCCCATTTTCAGTTCGCAAGCAGCCATGTGGGGGACACAGCAAACATGTGGAAGAAGGTGCTCTGGTCAGATGAGACCACAATTTAGCTTTTTGGCCTAAAAGCAAAACGCTATGTGTGGTGCAAAACTAACACTGCACATCACCCTGAACACACCACACATGGGATGCTTGTCTTAGGCAGGGACAGGGAAGCTGGTCAGAGTTGTTGGGAGGATGGATGTAGCCAAATGCAGAGCAATCTTAGAAGAAAACCTGCAAAAAACTTGAAGCTGAATCTGCAAAAGTCTTAAGACTGGCGAGGAGGTTCACCTTTCAGCAGGACAACGACCCTAAACATACAGCTAGAGCTACAATGGAATGGTTTAGATCAAAGCATATTCATGTGTTAGAATGGTCCAGTCAAAGTCCTAACCTAAATCCAATTGAGAATCTGTGGCAAGACTTAAAAATTGCTGTTCACAGACACTCTCCATCCAATCCGACAGAGCTTGAGCTATTTTGCAAAAGAGAATGGACAAAAATGTCACTCTCTAGATGTGCAAAGCTGGTAGAGACATCCCCAAAAAGACTTGCAGCTGTAATTGTAGTGAAAGGTGGTTCTATAAAGTATTGACTCAGGAGGGCTGAATACAAATGCACGCCACACTTTTGAGATATTTATTTGTCAAAAAAATGTTGACAACCATTTATCATTTTGCTTCCACTTCACAATTATATGCCACTTTGTGTTGGTCTATCACATAAAATCCCAATAAAATACATCTACGTTTTTGACATGACAGAATGTGAAAAATTTCATGGGGTATAAATACTTTTTCAAGGCACTGTATATTCAAAATCATATACATTAAAAATGATGATGTTACAATAATGTGCTCATATGATAATCAATGACTAAATGATATAGAAACAAATAAATAGTCCGCTGTTAGTGCATGGCCATCAGATTAAAATGGTGTATCCAAACACATGCTATCTTTCAATTATATGTGCCAAAAAAAAACTGTGTTTCACCCCCTGTTCAAGCTGCCTCTTACCTCATCTGAAGACCACCATAAAGGTAAGGTCAAACAGAGCATTCCCAATAATCTGGGTATAACCACTGCAGGAGCGTCCAGAAGATACTTCACAGATAACAGGATCCGGTTACACACTACTTCTCAGTGTTTTAGCTTTCCAGCTCAGCCAGAAACAAAATCAAATAGAAACTATCATGGTGTATAGAAAGGGAAAAAAACTGCTCTTTGGATAAAAATATAAAAAATAGTAAGCAGCAGCTTATTGTGGGATATACACAAAAAATGATATAAAGGGGGGGAAGCTGCGCTAATTTGATGAAACCTGTGTGTTTAGACCTAAACCAAATACTGATTATGTGAGGCTAGTTGAAAAATCTAAATCAATTATTAAAAATCCTTAATAATTAAATCAATCAAGTGAACCAGTCCAAGTGTTATAAAAATGTAACCAAGAATTACGTTGTGCTAAATAAAGTCCAAAATATTTTTTTACAAAAATTCCAAATGAAAAAAAAAACACCAGTGATTTTATCACAACAAAGTGCACCACCACCTTGAGGAAGTCAGGCTTACCAGAAGGTGGCTTTGACCCAGCCTAGGCCTTTAAATTGCAAAGGGATGCAGCAAAAGTGAGATCTTTGCCGGCTTGAAGTCACAGGTAAGCTTTGGCTCCACAAACGTATTAACCCATAAGAAAAATTATGTATAACATAGCGTAATATTGTCAAATAAATAATACACATAATTGCACTTACAATTTGAATTAGGTTTAAACGCAAAAGATAAAAACACCCAGTGATTTCAAACAAAATTTAAACGAATCCAAGTGCACCAACACCACACAGAGGGCCTCCTTACCAAATGACAAGCAGATAATCCCACAGATAGATAAATCAGATAGATAAATCCTCAGCTGGATGCAAAGGTAGACTCAAATGATGATTGGTCCAAAATCCAAGCAGTGACAAATCTCTGTGTCTCCCATACGCTTGGTAAATGTCAGCCCAGAAAAAAGGTATAACAGACCATTGTGTAATATCATCTAAACTAATTTATTTTAAAGAAAAGAATTGCACTTACAAACATACAATTTACATAGCATAAAAATGAAGCCGGCTGACAACAAACAGAACTCCCGTCCTCCTCAATGAGACGGCGTGGTGACATCAGCACGTACCTCCGAAAAGTATGTAAAACCAAAGGACTGCTTTATTAGTAAAACAAATATAACCTCACAAAAGGAGTGAGTGCACTTCAGTGCACAATCCAGTGCACTGAATAGCGATTGAAAGAAGGTGTGGAAAATAGGGAAAATATCTCTATCTCGTCATTCTACTTACAGGAGTGTTTTCAAGATGAATTAGCAAAGTCTGTTTCAATGTGTCAGTCAATATCCTATCTCTTATAGGATGTGTGTAGAGGAGAATAGTATGTAATGTTCCAAGGCAGCATTCTGATACTATTAAGAATCAGTTTCTCATCCAAAATACTTGAAAGGTAGTTTATTCATCAGCGAGAATAAGCAAAGACAAGACTTCATGGTTATGGCTTCAGAGGTAGAGACACCTGATGTTACATTTTAACGTTCGACTCCTCCTTCCGCTCTTCCTTCGACTTCCATTCCTACTCTCTACACCTCCCCTTTCTCCTCCCTTCTTCCTCACCCTATTCCATTCTTATAGTGTTTGATACTGTCATGTCATCATTTCTTGGTTACACCCATAATTTGCATATATGCCCAACATGGTTTTAGTCTAAAGATAAATAGCATAACTCCACCCATAGTCCGGAGTCCTGACGTAGTTATGTCAGAAATAGAATTAACCTTTACAGTAAAACCATATCTGTCTATGCCCTCAGTCAGTATGTTCTGTGACCTTCAAACCTTCAAACCTATCAACAATTTTTGTGTTTATCAGAAACTCTTATCACTTAAATTATAATGAACTCAACAACTTCTAACAGTGATGCTTATTACATTTGCATGAATATTGTCCTCTTAAGCTTAAACATCCACAAGCCAAAATAGTTAAAATAGCTGTTTGCAGACTTCCGGGGCGTGATGACGTCACGTGGCTCCGTCCCCATAAGTGTGAGGTAAGAGGCAGCTTGAACAGGTGGTGGAGCACAGTGGTGAAACACTGATTTTTTTTGGGCAATTGAAAGAAAGTACATGTATGTGGATACACCTTTTTAGTCTGATGGACATAAACCAATAGCAGACTGTTTATTTGTTTCTATAACATTTAGTCATTGATTATCACATGAGCACATTATTATAACATCATTATTTTTATTGTATATGATTTGGAATATACGGTATATTAGAGGTGCATACAGTATTGAATTTTTGGTTTTGCTGCACTGTGAGTTGTTAATAACTTATTGGATGTGGGAACGTCAGTGAATAGCGGTAACTAAACACATTTATTATTGCACATTTTTGTAATACACATGTTGGCACTGTGAAATACTTTTTGGTTGGCGCAATGTTTGATTTTGTTTTATGGAATAGAAATAGTTGATACATCTGATTATGGAGGAGCATATGATTAACTTCCTTACTCCAATGTGACAGTGTTGGTGCTTGGCAATTGGATTAATGCAGCCAGCATTGGCACATAATGTTGAGTATATCCTCAGCCTTGTGTAGTCTCCAAATTTAATGAAGGAGAAGTAAATATAAGGTGTTGTGGGGCCAGCATTAAAGCATTAAAGTGAATCTGTTCACCTAAATGTGAAAATTCAAGTCATTCCCCAGAATTCATAAAGACTAGTGCAGAAAGATTTTGTAAAAGTGTTTGTGTTTTAATAGTGGTGCGGCGTGCCCCAAATTCATATACCTGTCTAGAACTTCTACTTGAATCTGTCTGCGCCAGGGTCTCTCTCTGTATGCCAAAAAAACATTGGTCTTAATTAGCTCCTCTTTTGTAAGATACGAAAGGGTTGGTATTTTATTTTTAATTTGGCACAGGCATTGTACCACAATATAAAAGTGGCGCATCTTAGAGCCACCTGAATTTGGCAATCAAGTTGCTGTCAGAACCAAAAGTGTCTCAGATGATTTATGAATTTGGCGTAATACATTAAAAATGGGGGATTTAACCACAGAAAAGTGGCGCAGCAGCTTTATTGGACACCTCCATTGTGTTTTGGTTCCTAACATTGCCCTCTGATGTTTTAAAAATAGTTGTTGGACAACAACAAAAGGCAAAAGTACATGGATCTCTGTTGAAAAACAGCCTTCATTAATGATTTGCATGGCATCACTCATGCTTGGAAATAATTAGGCTGTACTGCTTTGCATGGTGTTGTTCATTTAACATTGGAATCTCCAGGAGGAGAGAAGAGGAGGAAGCAAAGTAAAGATCACACCACTGTGTTAAAGCTTGTTTAGTGACAAGTTGGGGCTGGTCTAAGACTAGGTGATATTTTGCTCGGCTGCAGTAAAATCTGAAGGGAGGCCCCAACGAGAGCTGTTCAGACGTGTCAGGTGCATCTGGACCAAAAGATCTGCAAGAATGGCAAAATAGTTGACCATTCATATGTACTGTATGTATTTCAAATTTGTGTTCAATTGTCTGCAATTCAGCTTTAAATTGGTGCTTCCTTATAAAGCCATGCAGTTTTTTTACATACAACATGAGTTCAAACCACATAACTATAGAATTTCACACATGGTCAGATCCAGTTAACCTCTCTAATCTCGACATGAAAAATGATGCATTCCAAATAATATTTCAGTTTCCACCTGTAAAGTTCAATGATTTAACTCCATATGGGTCACCAAGTAATAAAAACCAAAGTGATGTCTGTGGTCCAGTAATTGTTCATGTGTGGTCTTGGAGGCTTAACTAAATATTAGTGTTCAATTTTCTAAGAGCAGCGGGGTCACAGAAACCCTGTGCATGTAAAACAGTTTTGCTAGAGATTGCAGTTGACTGAGCCATTCAAAGACCTTAGTAAGCCTGAGGCAAAAGTTACCCATACCACGGCTGCCAAACCTGTAGGACCCATTTTGTTCAGGGGGCAATGGAGAAAATAATACGAGAGCTACATACAAGCATCAATTCGACCCTCAAACAACTACTTATTCCAGTAATTAGATGACTGTTGACAAAATCAGTGATGACCCATACATAGACCGATTTTTTGATGTCAGCTATCAATTAGCATTCTAGCATTTTTAGCAAGTTTGTAAATCTGCATTTCCTTTTAAAAAATACATTTTTATAATCTTCTTAATTTTTTGCAAAATTAACTATGTCTGTTCTGTTTGCTGTTCTTCTGGGATTCCTGAGGCCCTGTTCACACCTGGGCATAGCAGAAATGTGGGCAAAAAAGAGGCTATCGTGCTAAAAAGTGCAACATGTTTGCAGCAACATTATTTCTTCATGGCACCCCAAAGTCGGGCAGCAGATCCGCTTTCCATGCAAAAAACATGCAAAAAACATGCAAAGATGCACTTGGCTTAGTCCCAACATTTGATACACCAGCTTCTTTAGTGTGTTTTTTGAGCAGAGGGAGTCCCATTCAAATGAATGGTGTCGCTTCAAAAACACGTTAAAAAAGTGCAAAAAACGCAATGTGTAACAGACTACATTTTTTTATTTTTTCACTTCTGGCTAAAGGACAAAGTAGTGGGTTCACTTGATGCTTGTGCCCATTGCAGATACTTGCCTTCCCCATGCTCAAGTTGGGCACACCGTGGGGTTTATTTACTAAATCTGGGGGGTGCAAAATCAGGCTCACTTCTGCATAGAAACCAATCAGATGGTAACCTCAACTTATTCAATTAAAGTGGAACTTTAGTAATTCTTTCAACTTTCCATCTATTAAATTGTCTGCCCTTTTTGACAGTAAATACCTTATACAGCCCACTTCCTGTTTCTTGTCTGGAAAAAAGCCTAGGCTTATGACATCATGCACAGCTCTCTCTCTCACTCTTGTGAGAGTTTGTCAGGAAGGGAGGATAGGTGAGTCATAAGAGGGCCAATGATAGCTGCAGAGCTGGAGGTGTGCCCCTGTTTGTCTGTGTAAATCCAGGAAGTGAACAGGCAGCAGCTTCAGCTGCCCACAGTTAAAATGATTGCAGCCAGACTCAGTGGAGGGAGATTTCTGCAGCATATTTGGCAAGTACCGAATCACAATATATATATATATATATACACAATAATATGCAAAGTGGTTGGAGGGAAGCTTCAGAAGGGCAAAGCTGTTTTTATTTCAAATTATATGAGCAGATTGCGGTTCCTCTTTAAGCTTTGGCAATCAGGCCGGGTTCAGACTGCTCCGACTTGGAAATCAGACGACCTCCTATCTGACTTTGCCCTACGACTTCATGCAACTTCAATGAATGGGATCTGACTTTCATACGACAATACCAGGCCCTTTGAGTCTGGTATAAATCTTGAAGCGGTAACCCCATGCCAAAAAAAAACCGGCATTGGGCCCCACCTCAAGATTCATACCAGACTCAAAGGGCCCCCTTGTGACATCACCGCCCCATCATGCCCCGGGTGGTGATGTCACAGGGGGTGGGGTCTCCGGATGATATCACCAGATGGCCACACCCCATGACTATATAAGTAATGACACAGGCCAGAGCTAACACAACAGTGGAAGCTAGCATCAGGAGAAGACATCAGGAGCCAGAGGAAGAAAAGAGTGGAGGGAGAAGAACCATAGGAAGAAGACAGTGGAGGGAGAAGAACCTGGGACCCTTTTTTTTTTTTTGCTGAAATACTATCCAGAACACTTCAAGTGGATTGTTAAGGTGATGATAAGACATCGAACAGCAATTTTACAGAGTACTTTTATTGTTCATTTAGACAGAAAAAAGAACCAAAGAGAGAAGACATCATCCAAAGATTGCTTTTCCACAACTTGGCGATTGACTTTAAAACTTAAACAGGAGAAGGAGAAGACCGGAGGGAGAAGACAAGTTGGAGCTACTTTAACCTCCCTGGCATAGCTCATTGGTTTCTATGCAGAAGTGAGCCTGATTTTGCACTTTCCAGCTTTAGTAAATAAACCCCATTATGTACTTAAAAGTGGGGTATGCCTGTATTAAGATCATTTAATATTTTTGGTAGTTGAACATTTTGTGTCTGCATGTTTGCAGTCTGGAAGTCTGCGTTCGGCCAGTGTATGCAAGTACCTCTCGGATGTGCATACATTGGTGTACAGCCACTGCATATTTTAGCCTATCATTGATTTTGACAGGTGTCGGCCTCAGGCTGTGACTCCCCGGCACAAAATTACACCTGAATGTGTGCTGTATGGCCTTCTTGTGGCATACCATATGCATGTACCCTTATGGAGATTCATCCTATATTAAGATAGCAAGTGATGGGGAATCTCTCCAATAAGAACACAGATAAAAGCATAGTTTGAATAAAATGGAGAGGGGTTACCACTTTTGATGACATGTTTATTACTATCCATTCCTTCCTTTCTCAGTAACTGTTGCACCCCCATTTTTTGTACAGGTGTCAAAGTTATGGAAAGCGAGTGAAAATCACCCTAACTGGGACATAGACCAAAATAAAAAACAATATAAATTTAAAGACTTCCCCATCTTAACCAAAACTAAAAAGCAAAACAGCTGAAGGGGGATTCTAATTTAATGCTGCATTAAAAAAAATAATCATTATTTTTTAATACAATTAATATAAATATCTTAGCCTGTCTGTCTCAGTTTACATATCTCAATCTATCTGTCTGTCTACTTTCCTGGAATATCTTGCACAGCAGAATTTAGACTGAGAGTTGCACATTGCTGAAAATGTACCATTAGGGACCTTCTGACAGGAAAGCAGAGTGACGGCTTCATCAGAGTTCTAATGACTCTGTGTTATCCAATCAGCAGTCTAAAGCTGGACATAGATTTACTGTTTTTGTTCATTCATCCAGTGGGCTGAACAAAAAAAAAAAAAAAACCCAATAAATTCTTCCATCCACACAATTGTGGAGAGTAGAGGAATCTTCCCTGTTGAGACATTGGGGTTGATTTACTAAAGGCAAATCCACTTTGCACTACAAGTGCACTTGGAAGTGCAGTCGCTTTAGATCTGAAGGGAAGATCTGAAATGAGGGGAAGCTCTGCTGATTTTATCATCCAACCATGTTCAAGCAAAAATGCTGTTTTTTATTTTCCTTGCATGTCCCCCTCAGATCTACAGCGACTGCTCTTCCAAGTGCACTTGTAGTACAAAGTGGATTTGCCTTTAGTAAATAAACCCCATTGTTTTCTAAAAAAGGGGGGCTCTTCTCTGTTAGAATACACTGATCACCCTGATACCTGGAATTGTTAATAAGTAGTAAACCCATCTTCAGAGTCATGCATCAGATGGATAGACACCTTACCGACTGTATTCCTCCCCTATCTTTCTTCTTCTCTTTCCTCTTTATTCTTCTCTCTTTTCTCCATCCCTCTTTCTTCTGTTTTCTCTTTTGTTTTTGGTTTATTATTTTATACTCATGTAGTATACTCAATAGTAATAAAGTTGAGTCCTCTTACTGCAATTTAGGAATGGTAACTTTTGTTACTAACCCGGAGCTACTTATCTATCTTATGGTACTCCGGCTAAAAAAAACAGGTCTTTGTATAAAATACCTATAGGATATGACCTGGCAGGAGTCAAAGGTTTCTTTGTTCTGTTGTTTTCATTAGATTTTATTTTTTTCTTTTCCTTTTTTTTTAGGTAAACGAAAGTCCCCCTTAGTGGGAAACATAATATGAGGGCTCTGGTCCACGCTCCTCTCCGGACACAGTGAATTCCCTTTAGGGGTGTCGGGAGAGGTGAGTGGGACCCAGAATGTCCTCCAGCTTAACAATCTTTTTCTTCTTTTCACGTAATTGAGATAGGATTTGATATCCTATATGGTAGCTTCATGATGTTAGCACTCTCATGTTTTTAGCTGTTTGAGGGTTACTTTTCCTATTTGTATCTGTTCTTTTTACGAACTCAACCTCTGTAAGAGCCGTGGTAAGACTACATTGTTAATATTTCGGATGATATATTCTGTTCATTTGTATTGAACTAAAATAAAAACTTTTATTGAAAAAATAATACACTGAAAAGTTTTCCAACAAGCCAATTTGATAGCAGTTGATTGGAAAGCCTCATACACACGATTGGACTTTGTACAAACTTTCCCGTGGATTTTTGTACAAAGGGCGTTAGCCGTAAATTTGTATTGCATACACACAATCTGTTTTTTAGGCAACAAACACGAACGTAGTGACGTTTCAACGTACTGGCGACACTTCAAAAGGGGACTTTCAATTTCTCCAGCGCCACCTTTGGTCAGCTTCTGTATTGTTGTCTGATCTTTTGCATTGGTTCTGAGCATGCGTGTTTGTACTTTGTACAAAAGTCCTATGGTTTTCTGTACACACGATCAGACTTTGCTCCATCGGACTTTTGTTGCCAGAAAGTTTGTCCGTTCGCACAACCAACAAAAGTCAGATGAAAAACGAAAAAGTTTGTCCAACGGAGCGTACAGACAGTCGGATGTTGCCTTAAAACAGATAATTTGCATGTTTGTTGTCAAAAAGGCCTTTAGATCAACTTCTGTTGAGTGGGAGCGGCCACATATGGATCGAAATTTGACCGCCAATACCCCCCCCCCCCCCCACAACCCCTGCAGAATCAGCCAAATTTTGATCCATCAATGGGCAAGTTAAACTGATTGTAAAGGTAAATTAGATTAGAAAGAAAAATAAAAATAACAAACATGTCTATACTTACCAGAGTGGCCGCAAACCTCCTCTTTTCGGGTCCCCCACCAGCCCTCCTGGCCCCTCCCCTATATCCAGTGCCACCATGGGAAGCCCTTATGCATCCATTGAGACAGGTTTTGACTGACAGCACTGGGAGCCAATGGCTCCCGATGCCTCAGCAAAGCCAGCGAGACCTGTAAGTAAAGGGGAGAGAAGAGCTGCAGATGTGCACACTGCTGGATCGAATGAGGTCTCAGGTAAGTAACATGGGGGGGGGGGGTTCCGAGGATACAGACACCTAAACATTTTTTTACCATAATACAAGGAATGCATTAAGGTAAAAAATGTTTAGGCTTTACAAACCACTTTAAGGATAGGTTAGTTGTACTTCTTTTCTGCAGTAGAGAAGGTGAGGTTACCTGATTGTGCTGTCTGCCATAGCTGTTTGGAGAATTACAGATCTTTTATGAATTTCGATTTGTCTCTGGAGTTCACACCTCCTGATATAAGTACAATCTTTTTAATGAATGCAGAAGACTTTAAAAACAGCTCCAGATTCAGCCAAAAGTATATTAATCATGCTGTACAGAGGTACAAATAAAATATCGTTACATTTTTCACCCTGCTGAGATATTCTTAAGTGCAAATGAATTCTTTCTACAAACCACAATAATAATTTGTTGATAATAGGTAGAACCAGAAGTTTTTATAAACTCACTCTTACAGTAGCTTTTTGATTCAAGGTCTTCTCCTATTGCTCCTCCTGATTATATATATTTGTACAATGCACAGTGCCAAGTGCCATAAAGAGACTAAACAGAAGAAGGGCACTATTTACATGTATAGTGCTTCCTGGTATTCATATTATTTAAAATGCTTATGTAAAGTAAAACAGTTTTGGTGTACAGTATATTCCTAGCAGGTTTTCTACATTTTCAGAGAATTTTTTTTTTAAAACTAAATAATGTTATGTCTGCAAGCTAACTGGGAGATCCTGTCTGCAATATTCTGATCCATTTTCTCTTGCTTAAGGTTTCTATTGTAAACCTGATAAACTAACCCTACTAAACCAGCCTTTTGTTTCCTGCACTTATACCCACATTATATAAACTGCCACCATACTTTCTTATAGAATGCTTTGTAGCTGGACATTTGTTATGTGGGAGGGAAAAAGTATAAGGACATATTTATATAGTTCTAGTGATAATATTGCTTTTCATATTGTAAATGGGGTTGCTATGGAAACAGTATGATAGCTACTAATTTTTGCAAATAGGTCAGACTGATAATATAGTCATTTATATAATGGCTTCATATATTAAATAACATTTTTTTTCTTTTTTTTTTCTTACCATTGTGTTAATAACTAAAACACATGTTTTATCTTACAATGTTTTGTAATCATTGGAATTGGAAATATAGTGAACCACTAGTAAGGTGGTTCACTACACCATACAATATGGCATTATGTACGCACTACAATGCCTATACAATGCCTATACAATGCCTATATAATGTCATAACAGGGATTACCAGGTGTTTGTATATTGCCTTTGCTATTTTCAAAAGCACCCTAGGAAGCTTAACATTCAGGGGTGCTTCAACCTCTTGCTTACTGGGCACTTAAACCCCCATCCTGCCCAGACCAATTTTAAGCTTTCAGCGCTGTTATACTTTGAATGACAATTGCGTGTCATGCTACACTGTACCCATATGACATTTTTTATATTTTTTTTCACACAAATTGAGCTTTCTTTTGGTGGTACACCACTGGGGTTTTTATTTTTTGCTAAATAAAAAAAAAGAGAAATAAAAAAAAAAAAAAAACATGTTTCAAAGTTTATTATAACATTTTGCAAACGGATAATTTTTCTCCTTCATTGATATTCGCCGATGAGGCTGCACTGATGGGCACTGATGGGCTGCACTGATGGACACAGATAAGGCGACACTGATAGGCACAGATGAGACGACACTGATGGGCACTGATAAGACGGCACTGATGAGCACTGATAAGATGGCACTGATGGGCACTGAGGGGTGGCACTGATGGGTAGCGCTGATGGGTGGCACTGATATCACTGATGGGCTCTGATAGGTGGCACTGATGGGCACTGGTAGGTGGCACTGATGGGCACTGGTAGGTGGCACTGGTAGGTGGTATTGATAGGCAGCACTGTTAATCACGCACTGATTGGTGATTTATAGGTGGCACTGTGGGCACTGATTGGTGGCACTGTGGGCACTGATAGGCGGCACTCTGTGCACTGATAGGTGACACTGAGGGCACTGATGGGTGACACTGTGGGCACTGATAGGTGGCGCTGGTGGGCACTGGTAGGTAACACTGGTGGGCACTGGTAGGTAACACTGGTGGGCACTGGTAGGTGATGCTGGTGACTCTCCATGATCGGGACCAATGTCCCTCTCGCAGTCGCCGTTGATTGGCTTTTTTTTCCTCCTCACGCTACCAGCAAAAATAGCCGATTACCGGCTCTGTTTACATCACATTATCAGCTGTCATTGGCTGACAGATGATCACATGGTAAGGGGACTCCGATCTGTGATCAGGCGACTCTCATAGACAAATTAAGTTCACGCTGCAGCCGTCTTTCGGCTATAGCGTGGATGGCAAGTGATTAATATGTAACTGTTGACACTACCTAGGAATAGGGTTGCCACCTCATCCCTTTAAACCCAAACACATATGAATTACACAGGTTTCTGAGGCTAATTTAATGCAGATAAGGCACCAAGTGAGTTTAATTACCACCTTAATCAGCCACAGAACCTATAAGTGTTTGATTTTAAAGGGATGAGGTGGCAACCCTACCTAGGAAGTTAGTTTTTGGCCACCCATCCCCTGTGCCCAATTTGTCCAATGCAATATCGCAGTCCCGATAAAAATCTCAGATCACCCCCATTACTAGTAAAAAAAAATAATAAAAATGCCATAATTCTATCCCCTATAACTTTTGCGCAAACCAATCAATTGTACGCTTATTGCAATTTTTTTTTTTTTTTTTGCACCAAAAATATGTAGAATACATATCGGCCTAAACTGAGGAAATTTTTTTATTTTTTTTTATAAAAAACATGGGATATTTATTATAGCAAAAGTAAAAGATATTGTGTTTCTTTCAAAATTGTTACTCTTCTTTTGTTTATAGCGCAAAAAATAAAAACCACACAGGCGATACCACCAAAAGAAAGCACTATTTGTGGGAAAAAAGGACGTCAAATTTGTTTGGGTACATCGTTGAAAGCGACTCTGAAGTCGTTAAGAGACGGAATAGTTTTAACAGATATACTATATGTTACCACCAAAGGAGCCGCTTGGTACTAATTTGGATTCCCCGTATTGCGCCTCCACTCCAAGAACATCCTTAGCCCCTCTGACAAATCTTATTGAATGAAAGTTACTACACGCATTTATAAGAACACAAGTATAGATACCTTTAACTCGGCTGGGAATCAGCACCAGGAAATATACACAAGACTATTTAGTAGTAAATTAACGCAATGTATTGGTTCAGGTTGGAATAAATGACTTTGTCTATTGAACTCTTAATGCTCAGCAGCCCCCTTTCCCTTGCTGATATAGATGTTAACCAGTTCAGCATTGCAAGGCAGCAGCTAAATATGCAGCTGCAGCCAGTGTTTCTCTAACTCTCCATTCTTAGCCAAGCACCTGGCTACATGAGAATTTATTATGGATTTCTGATGCATTTCATATGCTGCTTGGAGCATAAACCTGGCATTGAGTTGATTGGCTCAGTACAGGTAAGTGCTTAGTTTTATGTTGTGTTCCATGAAAATGAAATGTAGAGAACAACATCTGTGGATGCTGAGTTTGGACTCTGCAGGACCCACCCTGCCTGGTAAACATCAGGACAATTAAAAGACAAAGCACAAGCACTGGATGCTATACATCTCAAGACTAAATTGCAATAAGAAACACTTAGGGCATTTGTGACCCATGCTAAATACTTGTCCATGGAATTGTCTTATTACATGTTTAAGCCATACCAACCTTAAATGTTTTGAAATTTTTTTTGTACTGGGAAAAAAAAAGAAATGTCTAGTTATGCTCTCCTGTTTCTTAGGTTAGCACGCTTGACTGGGTACGAGCTGAAAAAATGTATAACCTCTGTGAGGTTCTCTTTAAAGTTAGCAAGGTAGGTGTTCTTCTATAAAATTCATTATGATTAAGATACTGAGACTTGTTACATTTCCTTAGCTTGGCATGATGTTTTATCTATATATTGTTTAAGTATTGAAGATTTTAGGTATTAAAGCGGAGTTCCACCCAAAAATGGAACTTGCGCTTTAAGTGCTGGTGAACCCCTGACATGCCACATTTGGCATGTCATTTTTTGGAGGGGGGTGGCGGGTACCCTGGCGCTGGAAGGAAGATCACCTCTCCCCCTCCCTCCCTGCAATCTTCTGGAACACATCACAGGTCCCAGAAGATTGCCCGGCCATTCACAGCGTGCAGCGTGGCTCGCACATGTGCAGAGTTCGCCCAGATGTGAAGTTGCCGGGCACACACTGCAAGTACTGAATTTCAGGCCTGCTTGTTCCGATGTTGAGCAGCTTAAGAAGGAGAAGAAAATAGCTTGCAGCAGTAAAGATGGCCTTGTCTGTTTTATTGACAGGTTTATATAGTTATATGGATGACAGCTTTAGTTTTCGTTGCTCTCACTTTCATAAATAAGCCCCATGAACTCCTGGCACCTGTATCTTTGTTGCTTCACATTGAAACATCATTTAACAGCTTGTAGAATACATTTCTTAAAGTGGTAATAAACTCCAAAACAAAAATCAAATATATTGTAGCTTACTTATTCTGAAATATGGTGCCTGTATTTGTTTTTTTTTTTAGGCTTTTTTTCCCTTTATTTTCACCTGGTGATCCAAACAATAACACACGTCCTATCCTGTTCCACCAGCTAGAGGAACAATGAAGACATCTAGGGAAAGAGACAATGTCAATATGTGCAGCGGATAGAGTTAGATGCACCAGCAGTTTGAGATGTACTTGACTAACAAATCAAAGCCAAACACCAGCTAACACTTTTTAAAGTGGTAGTAAAGTCTTCTTTTTGACTTGTACCTACAGGTAAGCCTATAATAAGGCTTACCTGTAGGTACAGTGGATATCTCCTAAATGTTCACTTTGTAGGAAATATTCACACTGTATGCAGCTTTAAGTCACTGGCACATGCGCTTTGAAGGGATGGCATGTCCGTGCCATCCTTTCAGAGATCCATGCCATGGCCGTGACTCCCGAAGGTGAGAAAGGTTTTTGCATACATGAATAAAAGCTGACTGTTTGCATTTTTGCAATTTGTTTGTGCATTTTCTCTGGCACCTCCATTGAAGTCTATTAAGGCCAGAAACACTTGAAGGTTATACCTAAAAATAAGCTGCAAGCTTCAAGCAACACTAGGTACAGGTGTGAATAGGCACAACTGAAAACCATGGGGCTTTAGATGTTGAGCATTTTGGAACTTCAAACTACAAAATGCTCAGGTGTGAATGGAGACTAAGGGCTGTTGTCATAAAAAGGTGTGCATCTATGCCTTATCTCCACCCACGCTTCACAATCTTCTGTCAGGCATGTCCATTGGGTCAGGTTCTCATTAGTAATTTCTACCCACTTTAACAGACAGAAAACTGCATAAATCCAGACATCCAATAAGATTACTGCTTATAATTTTGTACAAGGGACTTTTATGAAGAAACAATGTATCCTGACTTGCCTTGGCATCCACATTTCTGTTTTAGGTTTGGCCTGCTGATGAAATCTGGATTCAAGAAAATCTCTATTTAAATATCAATCAGAGTGAAGATTTTGAAGAACAGCGACCGTACTGTTTTAGTGTGTTGGTTGGTTATGGAAAAAGCCATTACTTCAGCACGGAGCTGGGCAGTGATCTGCCGATGTGGGACAGATCGTTTCAGAAATCAATCTTCATGGAAGTGCAAAGAGCTGGAGTAAGTAATGACAAAACCATTTTTTTCTTTTTTACTGCGGCACAATTGTTTTTTTTTTTTAAAGAGGTGCTTTACCCAAGGCCATTTTGAATATAATAGAAATAGGGTAGAAACTGGGTAATATTCTACCTGTGATTTTGAGTTTAGCACCATATCTGGATTATGATATGCATTCCATGATTCCACAATGAAATATTATTAAATCTCTCTATACTGTGCCACACGGTGTGGGAGTATGTACCACAGCACCCATCTGGAGCCAAATGGAGTATTACATAGTTACATAGTTAGGTTGAAAAAAGACACAAGTCCATCCAGTCCAACCACAAATAAAATAATAAAAAAAATAATAATATCATACAATCCCATATACCCCATTCTATACCCACAGTTGATCCAGAGGAAGGCAAAAAACCCCAGCAGAGCATGCTTCAATTTGCTAAACATTTAATTATGGCATTAAAATTTTTTATTGATGACAATATTCTCAATAAAGCCCCTGGCTCCTCCCCCTCCCTCTTACACAGTTACATTTGTTTATTTTGCAGTTCTGACAGTTTCTTTGCTGTAACGCAACATTTACTTAAAGAGGGATGGGAAGGCATTTCAATCCTTGCCCAGCGCCATGATCCTTACAAAGATTTGTCACCCACTGGGACCTCGCACTTGCGTTGTCTTCTTGCATGTGCTGGAATCCCCCTACAAGTGGGCAGATGTGCCACAAGATGGCTGATCCAGTGACGGGGTGCAAGGTCAACATTGAGGGGGACTGAAGTTCCACTTTTAGCAATAGTTTTTTTGTTTGCAAACTATATAGACAGTTCTTGCAAGCTTGTTAAACAGGACTTTATGAGAACACTGGATTTCTGGTAGATCACCAGCTACTTTATCTGTACTTTTCTGTAATGTTTTTAAAGAGACAAAACATGTGTAAATGTGCATTTATTGCATAAATGTACTGACATGTACATTTACATTTCACCCATTAAAAAAATAAAAATAAAGTTATTAAAAGTCAGCAGCTTTAAATATTGTAACTGCTGGCTTTTTTAAAATGAGGTACTTACCAGTCCATGGATGGAGTCCCATAGCTGAATCAAGTAACTGCTGTAGGTCCCCAGTGCCACCATCTTGTATATTGGAGACAGCTGTAACACCCCGATCACAACCAGCTCCCCGCTGTGCATGCATGAAATTATTTGGTGCAGTGATACAGGTCCTACAGCATTCCTGGGACATGTGACTAGTCACATCTCAAGGAGGCTGTGGCAAGGGAAAGGGTTGGGGTGAGTAACATCATCCTCACTTAGGCGAGGATTGAGGAATTGGGAGCAAGTACTGGCAAAAAAACAGTATTCACGCCCGACTCCCCTCCAAAAACCTGCAACTCGGTTATAGGTTGGGGGAGGAGAAAATTAGCAGTACTTCACATTTTTGAGTAAAGTTCCACTTTGAGGACTATTATGTAATATTTATATAATATTTACTGTATATTGATACACAGTAGATCCTTGTCATCCATACCTGTCCTACCTACAATTCCAATAATGTTGAAGAAAGTTTGGGCTTTCTGTGGAGAACTGCAGAGCAGAAAAGACAGCCATGTAACAGTATTGTCTGCAGAATGTTTTTTTACCAGACTGGAAATTTTCCATAATTTCCCCAAGATAGAGCTATCTGCAAAGCACATGAGGCAGTAGGTTTATAAGCAGTGTCTGGCTTTATTCGTATAATATTGTCTGAATATCACCTAAGGCCTTTAGCTTGATTAACTAATGGGGAGGTACATCATTTAAACTCCTCAGGTGATATAGAGTGTTACCATATATCCATGTACCATGCAAATGTAATAGACCCCATAGGCTCTCAAGGCATAGTTATAAAGTACATATATCAAACACAAGGCCCACAGGCTGAATTCGGTCTGCCAGGCCTTGTCATGTGGCCCTCACACCCAGTTTTGCAGCCAGAACATGGCAGAACTTCACTCTCACCCTACACTCCCGCTTCCCAATGTCACTTGTAAACACTGAAGCCTTCTGTGTTTACAACTGGGATAGCATTGCTCTCAGCAATCCCTGGAACTAACAGATCCCAACATGCAGGGCGCGGTGGGGACAGATCTCCAGAATCTGAGAGAGAAAATGATCTTCCTCCAAAGCAAGGCAAGGCAAATCCGGCTACACAGGGAGGTACTAGAGCCTTGCCAGGTAGGAGAGAAAGGTGCAAGGAAGCTTCGGTAGGGTTGGTGCATATTACACCCCTAAACCCTGCACTCTGTTCACAACACACCCCTGAACTCTGCAGTCTGTGCATAGGGCAACCCTGGAACTGCACTCTGTACGTAGTGCAGTCCTGGACTCTGTACTCTGTGTGTATCATAATCCTAAACTCTGCACTCTGTAAGTACAGCACTCCTGAACCCTGTAATCTGTATGTAGTACACCCCCGATACAACCGGCCTTTGAGGGCAACCATATTGCTGATGCAGCCCGCAATGAAATTTAGTTTGACACCCCTTACAAAATAATGTATCATACATTTTTCACCTCAGTTTTGTAGGGAGATGATTTCTCCTATTTATAACTTACATTCACCAACTGTATTGTTCATCCAATTAAATTATATTCACTTACCCAATATTTTTAATATGAAATCCAAGGTTTAGTAACATTTATAATGTAAGCAATATTATTTTATTTTTTTACAAATGGTGCAGTGCTGCATTTTACCATTACCTTTATCTGATTTACCATGAAGCATTGAAGAGATCCGTCAGGCTTGCATGTCATAACACACATTTGTTGCACATTCAACTAATTTCATGGGAAGATTGTAGGCAAACATTTTTATATGCATACTAAACCATTCATTCCCTTCACATTTAGTTACAAAATGTTATAGCTCTCACAAACAGCAGAGATGGATGTGGTTGAAAATAAAGAGGTCTGAATGCAATATTTTCTATTGCTATGCCCCTATATTACTTTCTATCTATAAGATTTATCTGACACTTAAAGCGCGAGTAAACCCGCTGACTTTTTTTTTTACACCTGTAAAGGAAAAGGCATAATGAGCTAGTATGCATGAAATACTTACCTTAGAACGAGGCACCGGCATTTCACTCGGTCCTTGCTGAGGGAGCTGACATGTTCCCTCGGCGTGTCTTCCAGCCCCGATGTCATCACTCCTGTGCATGCGCGCGGAAGTTTTCTTCCCAGCAGGGTCTGGCGTCTGCCGGACTTTCAGCCGCGACTCTACGGTGCGCATGCGCCGCTGAAGTCAGTGGCTCATTGCAAGGGGAATATATCCTAAACCGTACAGGTTTAGGAGATATTCTTTTTACCTACAGGTAAGTCTTATTATAGGCTTACCTGTAGGTAAAAGTTACAAAAATGACTATACAACCGCTTTAAAGTTAAATTATGGGCAAATAAAAAATACCCCTTGCAGTGGGGCTGCACCAAAACCTTATTTTCACCGGGTGATCCAAACAATAACACATGTCCGTCCTATCCTGTTCCACTGGCTAGAGGAACAATGAAGACATCTAGGGAAAGAGACAATGTCAATATGTGCAGTGGATAGAGTTATGCCGCGTACACACATGCAGACTTTTCCCGGCGGACCTAGTCCAGCGGACAATCCGCCGGACTTTCCAGCTGGCTTCGCCGGACTTTCCGAGCGTGTGGACTTGCCCACACACGCCCGGACTTCTCCGGCGGACAGTCCGCTGGACAAAGTCTGCAGGACTTTTGAAAATGAACGGACTTGCCCACACACGGAGCAGTCCGTTCATTTCGAACGTAACTTCAGGTACGTAGCTAGCGTAGGCAGTAAATGCCGGCGCGCTAGCTCCGTCACCTGGCATGGATTTAAAGGGAATCCCCACGCCGAAAAACGGCGTGGGGGTCCCCCCAAATCCATCTCAGACCCTTATCCGAGCACGCAGCCCAGCCAGCCAGGAAAGGGGTGGGGACGAACGAGCGCCCCCCCCTCCTCCTGAGCCGTACCAGGCCGCGTGCCCTCAACATGGGGGGTGCCCTGGGGAAAGGGGGGCCGTGCGGCCCCCCCACCCCAAAGCACCTTGTCCCCATGTTGATGAGGACAAGGGCCTCTTCCCGACAACCCTGGCCGTTGGTTGTCGGGGTCTGCGGGCGGGGCTTATCGGAATCTGGGAGCCCCCTTTAGGTGTGCCCCCTTTCCCCAGGGCACACCCCATGTTGAGGGCACGCGGCCTGGTACGGCTCAGGAGGGGGGGGCGCTCGTCCGTCCCCACCCCTTTCCTGGCCGGCCAGGCTGCGTGCTCGGATAAGGGTCTGACATGGATTTGGGGGGAACCCCCACGCTGTTTTTCGGCGTGGGGAGTCCCTTTAAATCCATGCCAGGTCACGGAGCTAGCGCGGCGGAATTTACTGCCTACGCTAGCTACGTAACCTGAAGTCACGTGCTAAATGAACGGACTTGCCGATGAGCGGCAAGTCCGTTCATTTCCAAAAGTCAGGCGGACTAGCCTACTAACGGCGGGATTGGCAGTCCAGCGGATAATTTTAAAACAGAACTTAAAACCTAGTCCGCCGGACTTTTGGCGCCAAAAAGTCCACCGACGCCCACACACGAGGGGATTGTCCGCTGGACTTGAGTCCAGAGGATAATCCCGCGGGATTGTCCCTTCGTGTGTACGCGGCATTAGATGCACCAGCAGTTTGAGATGTACTTGACTAACAAATCAAAGCCAAACACCAGCTAACACTTTTTAAAGTGGTAGTAAAGTCTTCTTTTATATAATACGGCTTACCTGTAGGTACAGTGGATATCTCCTAAACGTTCACTTTGTAGGAAATATTCACACTATATGCAGCTTTAAGTCACTGGGGCATGCGCTTTGAAGGGATGGCATGTCCGTGCCATCCTTTCAGAGATCCATGCCATGGCCGTGACTCCCGAAGGTGAGAAAGGTTTTGCATACATGAATAAAAGCTGACTGTTTGCATTTTTGCAAATTGTTTGGGCATTTTCTCTGTCACCCCCATTGAAGTCTATTAAGGCCAGAAACACTTAAAGGTTATACCTAAAAATAAGCTGCAAGCTTCAAGCAACACTATGTACAGGTGTGAATAGGCACAGCTGGGCTTTAGATGTTGAGCATTTTGGAACTTCAAACTACAAAATGCTCAGATTTGAATGGAGACTAAGGGCTGTTGTCATAAAAAGGTGTGCATGCATCCATGCCTTATCTCCACCCACGCTTCACAATTTTCTGTCAGGCATGTCCATAGGGTCAGGTTCTCATTAGTAATTTCTACCCACTTTAACAGACAGAAAACTGTATACATCCAGACATCCAATGAGATTACTGCTTATAATTTTGTACAAGGGACTTTTATGAAGAAACAATGTATCCTGACTTGCCTTGGCATCCAAATTTCTGTTTTAGGTTTGGCCTGCTGATGAAATCTGGATTCAAGAAAATCTCTATTTAAATATCAATCAGAGTGAAGATTTTGAAGAACAGCGACCGTACTGTTTTAGTGTGTTGGTTGGTTATGGAAAAAGCCATTACTTCAGCACAGAGCTGGGCAGTGATCTGCCGATGTGGGACAGATCGTTTCAGAAAGCAATCTTCATGGAAGTGCAAAGAGCTGGAGTAAGTAATGACAAACCCTTTTTTTTTCTTTTCTACTGCGGCACAATTGTTTTTTTTTTTTTTTTAAAGAGGTGCTTTACCCAAGGCCATTTTGAATATAATAGAAATAGGGTAGAAACTGGGTAATATTCTACCTGTGATTTTGAGTTTAGCACCATATCTGGATTATGATATGCATTCCATGATTCCACAATGAAATATTATTGAATCTCTCTCTACTGTGCCACAGGGTGTGGGAGTATGTACCACAGCACCCATCTGGAGCCAAATGGAGTATTACATAGTTACATAGTTAGGTTGAAAAAAGACACAAGTCCATCCAGTCCAACCACAAATAAAATAATAAAAAAAATAATATCATACAATCCCATATACCCCATTCTATACCCACAGTTGATCCAGAGGAAGGCAAAAAACCCCAGCAGAGCATGCTCCAATTTGCTAAACATTTAATTATGGCATTAAACATTTTTATTGATGACAATATTCTCAATAAAGCACCTGGCTCCTCCCCCTCCCTCTTACACAGTTACATTTGTTTATTTTGCAGTTCTGACAGTTTCTTTGCTGTAACGCAACATTTACTTGAAGAGGGATGGGAAGGCATTTCAATCCTTGCCCAGCGCCATGATCCTTACAAGGATTTGTCACCCACTGGGACCTTGCGCTTGCGTTGTCTTCTTGCATGTGCTGGAATCCCCCTACAAGTGGGCAGATGTGCCACAAGATGGCTGATCCAGTGACGGGGTGCAAGGTCAACATTGAGGGGGACTGAAGTTCCACTTTTAGCAATAGTTTTTTTGTTTGCAAACTATATAGACAGTTTGTTAAACAGGACTTTATGAGAACACTGGATTTCTGGTAGATCACCAGCTTATCTGTACTTATCTGTAATGTTTTTAAAGAGACAAAACATGTGCAAATGTGCATTTATTGCATAAATGTACTGACATGTACATTTACATTTCACCCATTAAAAAAATAAAAATAAAGTTATTAAAAGTCAGTAGCTTTAAATATTGTAACTGCTAGCTTTTAAAAATTAGGTACTTACCAGTCCATGGATGGAGTCCCACAGCTCAATCAATTAACTGCTGTAGGTCCCCAGTGCCACCATCTTGGATATTGGAGACAGCTGTAACACCCTGATCACAACCAGCTCCCCGCTGTGCATGCATGAAATTATTTGGTGCAGTGATACGGGTCCTACAGCATTCCTGGGACATGTGACTAGTCACATCTCAAGGAGGCTGTGGCAAGGGAAAGGGTTGGGGTGGGTAACATCATCCTCACTTAGGTGAGGATTGAGGAATTGGGAGCAAGTACTGGCAAAAAAACAGTATTCACGCCCGACTCCCCTCCAAAAACCTGCAACTCAATTACAGGTTGGGGGGAAGAGAAAATTAGCAGTACTTCACATTTTAGAGTAAAGTTTAAGGACTATTATGTAATATTTATATAATATTTACTGTATATTGCATACACAGTAGATCCTTGTCATCCATACCTGTCCTACCTACAATTCCAATAATGTTGAATAAAGTTTGGGCTTTCTGTGGAGAACTGCAGAGCAGAAAAGACAGCCATGTAACAGTACTATCTGCAGAATGCTTTTTTACCAGACTGGAAATGTTCCATAATTTCCCCAAGATAGAGCTATCTGCAAAGCACATGGGCAGGAGGTTTATAAGCAATGTCTGGCTTTATTCGTATGATATTGTCTGAATATCACCTAAGGCCTTTAGCTTGGTTAACTAATGGGGAGGTACATCATTTAAACTACTCAGGTGATATAGAGTGTTACCATATATCCATGTACCATGCAAATGTAATAGACCCCATAGGCTCTCAAGGCATAGTTATAAAGTACATATATCAAACACAAGGCCCACAGGCTGAATTTGGTCTGCCAGGCCTTGTCATGTGGCGCTCACACCCAGTTTTGCAGCCAGAACGCGGCAGAACTCCACTCTCACCCTACACTCCCGTTTCCCAATGTCACTTGTAAACACTGAAGCCTTCTGTGTTTACAAGGGATAGCATTGCTCTCAGCAACTCCTGGAACTAACAGATCCCAACATGCAGGGTGCGGTGGGGACAGATCTCCAGAATCTGAGAGAGAAAATTATCTTCCTCCAAAGCAAGGCAAGGCAAATCCGGCTACACAGGGAGGTACTAGAGCCTTGCCAGGTAGGAGAGAAAGGTGCAAGGAAGCTTCGGTAGGGTTGGTGCATATTACACCCCTAAACCCTGCACTCTGTTCACAACACACCCCTGAACTCTGCACTCTGTGCATAGGGCAACTCTGGAACTGCACTTTGTACATAGTGCAGTCCTGAACTCTGTACTCTGTGTGTATCATAATCCTAAACTCTGCACTCTGTAAGTACAGCACTCCTGAACCCTGTAATCTGTACGTAGTACACCCCCGATACAAACGGCCCTTTGAGGGCAACCATATTGCTGATGCAGCCTGCAATGAAATTAAGTTTGACACCCCTTACAAAACAATGTATTATATATTTTTCACCTCAGTTTTGTAGGGAGATGATTTCTCATATTTTTAACTTACATTCACCAACTGTATTGTTCATCCAATTAAATTATATTCACTTGCCCAATATTTTTAATATGAAATCCAAGGTTTAGTAACATTTATAATGTAAGCAATATTATTTTCTTTTTTTACAAATGGTGCAGTGCTGCATCTTACCATTACCTTTAACTGATTTACCATGAAGCATTGAAGAGATCCGTCAGGCTTGCATGTCATAACACACATTTGTTGCACATTCAACTAATTTCATGGGAAGATTGTAGGCAAAAAATGTTATATGCATACTAAACCATTCATTCCCTTCACATTTAGTTACAAAATGTTATAGCTCTCACAAACAGCAGAGATGGATGTGGTTGAACTTGAAGAGGTCTGAATGCAATATTTTCTATTGTTATGCCCCTGTATTACTTTCTATCTATAAGATTTATCTGACACTTAGGCCCCTTTCACACTGGAGCGATTTGCAGGCGCTATTGCGCTAAAAATAGCGCCTGCAAACCGACCCGAAACAGCTGTTGCTGTGTCTTCAGTGTGAAAGCCTGAGGGCTTTCACACTGAAGCGGTGCGCTTGCAGGACGCTACAAAATGTCCTGCAAGCCGCATCTTTGGTGCGCTGTAGGAGCGGTATATTTACCGCTCCTATAGCGCCCCTTCCCATTGAAAACAATGGGGCAGCGCTCCGAAGCCGCCCGCAAAACGCCCCGCTAGCGGCCGAAATGCGCCGCTAAAACGATGGTAAAGCGGGGCTAAATATAGCACCGCTTTACCGCCAGCGCCCCCAACGCCCCAGTGTGAAACTAGCCTTAAAGTGGGAGTAAACCCGCTGAAAAGGCATAATGAGCTAGTATGCACCGCATACTAGTTCATTATGAAATACTTACCTTAGAACAAGGCACCGGCATCTCACTCGGTCCTTGCTGAGGGAGCTGACATGTTCCCTCGGCATGTCTTCCGGGTAACGCGGCTCCATCGCTGTGAATGGCCAGAGCCCCGATGTCGTCACTCCCGTGCATGCGCGCGGGAGTTTTCTTCCCAGCAGGGTCTGGCGTCTGCCGGACTTTCAGCCGAGACTCTCCGGTGCGCATGCGTCGCTGAAGTCAGTGGCTCATTGCAAGGGGAATATATCCTAAACCGTACAGGTTTAGGAGATATTCTTTTTACCTACAGGTAAGTCTTATTATAGGCTTACCTGTAGGTAAAAGTTACAAAAATGACTATACAACCGCTTTAAAGTTAAATTATGGGCAAATAAAAAATACCCCTTGCAGTGGGGCTGCACCAAAACCGCGAGGGTAACCTGCTCATATCATCTATAGGGAAGGAGAAAAGTTTTTTAAGCCTCCATGATCCGGCGGTGGACTGTTCCTCATCATCCTCACATTTATTGCAGTAATATGGACCCTGCTGTGGTCTTGATGACTTCAGGACCATAGACTGTTAGAGCATAGGGGTGCAGATGCTACAGGAACCGGTCTAGCTGCAGGAAGGAGTGGATGATCACGTAAGTATAGTTCTTAAAAGATAAAAGAAACATGGCACATGGGTATTTCTCACTTCTCAGTTTGAGTAGCGAGTAGAGACCCTTTAAATCAAAGCCTGTTAACCCCAAAGATGTGCGGAATGGCACTACAATAGAAGAAAAGAACAGAAATGGTGATTCCATGGCATCATAGTTTTCATTCTCTCTCCTGCGGTATTGCCATTCTAAGTGTGATTTAAGCAAACGTTAATGCTTATGGAGCCACTGGACCTTTACATTTAAGTTTATAATTCAATTACTGCAAAATGCAATTTAGGCTGTAATTAAGTTTAACAGAAGATTACAGAGGGTGGGGGGGGTACAGGTTCAAACTGAAACGTGTCTGCTTTTGTGAACATTTGCTTTATTTTTATCTCTTAAGCTACTACTATATCATTTCCAGCATGTTAAATTATTTCAGCTCATTCAACCTTAAGACAAGTGCAGCGTACTAGTTTCCAATGATGCTTCTTTTGTTTGTTGCAGTCTACAATTATAAAATGAAAAGTTAATATTACAAAAGTATAAATGATTTATACTCTAATGAAAGTCTATGTTAAATACAGATTTAGGTTAACCTTGAACTCTAGGCAAATATAAAAGACACACGTTGGTACAGCTCTATCATCATTATTACAGTACATTACACTTTTATCATTTAAAAATAAATGTAACAAATAACTTAATTTGACCTAGTATCAGCTTCTTGCAGACTGCTGTATAGCAGGGCTGGAGTGTGAGAGTGAAAAACAGCACAGGGAGCCAATCAGTTCATATGTTGACAAGGAAGAGAAATCAAAGTGACAGAGTGAGCTCATCACTGTGCTGAGCTTCCTTTCATAGTCATAGGCTGGGTTGGATCCAGAACAAACTTGGCTCAGACAAAGTGGGTTGAATAATGCTGAGGAAATCTAGGCTTAAAATCACATTATTGACTGTAAATAGTTTATTTTGTTATTTTATCTTTTGATGTCTTATATACACTATTACCAAAACTATTGTGACAACCGCCTTTACACACACATGAACTTTAAGGGCATCCCAGTCTTAGTCCGTAGGGTTCAATATTGAGTTGGCCCACCCTTTGCAACTATAACAGCTTCAACTTTTCTGTGAAGGCTGTCCACAAGGTTTGGGAGTGTCCCCAAAGGGTGTTCTATCAGGTTGAGGTCAGGAGTGTGCAGGCCAGTCAAGTTCCGCCACCCCAAACTCGCTCATCCATGTCTTTATGGACCTTTCTTTGTGTACTGGTGCGCAGTCATATTGGAACAGGAAGGGGCCATCCCCAAACTGTTCTCACAAAGTTGGGAGCATGAAATTGTCCAAAATGTCTTGGTATGCTGACGCCTTAAGAATTCCCTTCGGTGGAACTAAGGGGCTAAGACCACCCCCTTAAAAACAACCCCACACTATAATCCTCCCTCCACCAAATGTTTTGGACCAGTGCACAAAGCAAGGTCCATAAAGACATGAATGAGCAGGTTTGGGGTGGAGGAACTTGACTGGCCTGCACAGAGTCCTGAACTCAACCCGATAGAACACCTTTGGTATGAATGGAGACTGCGAGCCAGGCCTTCTCATCCACATCAGTGCCTGACCTCACAAATGCACTTCTTGAAGAATGGTCAAACATTCCCATAGACACACTCCTAAACTTTGTAGACAACCTTCCCAGAAGAGTACAAGCTGTTATAGCTGCAAAGGGTGGGCCAGCTCACTATTGAACCCTACAGACTAATGCGCCGTACACACAATAGGCTTTACAGATGGAAAATGTGTGATAAGACCTTGTTGTCAGTAAAATTCCGACCGTGTATAGGCTCCATCACACATTTTCCATAGGCATTTCCGTCACACAAAATTTGAGATCTGGTTCTCAAATTTTCCGACAACAAAATCCGTTGTCGGAAATTCTGATCGTGTGTACACAATTCCGACGCACAAAGTGCCACGCATGCTCGGAATGAAGCAGAAGAGCCGCACTGGCTATTGAACTTCATTTTTCTCGGCTCGTCGTACATGTGGTACGTCACCGCGTTCTTGACGTTCGGAATTTGCGATCAACTTTGTGTGACCGTGTGTATGCAAGACAAGTTTGAGCCAACATCCCATGGATTTTGTTGTCAGAAAATACTATCGTGTGTACAGGGCATTAAGCTGAGATGCCATTAAAGTTCATGTGCGTGTAAAGGCAGGTGTCCCAATACTTTTGGTAATATAGTGTATTTGTATCTAGTTTTTTTCGACTGGCATTCTGCTTAAAAAATACATGTGTACATTGCTTTCAACCTCCAACAATCCAAAAGTTTTAGTTCAGAGGAAAGTAAAATAAGCACCCCATGGGCCACTGCAATCAACGCTCACTGTCTGGGGAAACATAAATCCTTCCTTACCTCACAATGGCATTAATTCCTTGAATCAAACAATTAAAAAAGAAAATTATGTATATATGTAGCACTACCCCTGTAGGAGTTGCTGAAGTTAGAGTTGCCCACTGCTGCACAGCCAGTCACACCACATTTCCTTCTTTCATCCGGACACAGACAATCAGTCTTTGGCTTGTTTTTGTTGTTTTATTCTGGGACGATAACTTGGATAGAGTAAGGGATTATGGGATGCCCAGTGTGACAGTAAACAGAACTTCAGGGACAACTTACTCCCTATTTACAGATTGCTCTTTTTGCTTCCTCCTGCACACACTTGGTTCCTCTATGTACAGCTCCTGCTGGTTCACTCTTGAGGGAACTAACAGTATATCACTAGTTCAGCAAAGGCCCATTACAAGCAGAAACTCACAGTTCCTATTGATAAAGTAACACAAATGGATTGAACAGCATAACACATCTTCCTCTTGTTTCCTGTGGTCGCTGATCCCAGTTCCATGTGCTTTGCAGAAAGCCAGCACACCTGGCTGCCACCAGATGCACCTGGCTTCTCCTCCTCCCAGTCCTCCTGACTGACTCTCAGCCCCAGTCTTGCCCTACTGACACACACACACACATAAAGATTCCCCAGGGCAAGGTTTGATGAAGACTTGGCACACTGCTGTCTTCAAGAGAGACCTACTACAGATGGCACCCTCCCCTTGTCTGTCATTGATCTACTCACTGTCTCTCCTTGCTCTCTCTGCTGCCTTTCTGGCCTGAATCTCTCCAGCTGCCTCCTCTAGTGGTATCCTTCCAGACCACCCTTCTGAGCTCCAGACTGAGGTAACCCCCATCCCCCAGTAAGGGGTCCATCAAAGGCCACCAAAAGCCTTCCTCAGCACTGCTTCACCATCTTTCACCTGAACTCTCTGCTGCCATGGCCAATGTCTATTTATGGGCTTTCTTAGTTCCCTGCCAGGCCCACTCCAGGGGATTGGCTAAGGGCCCATAAATATTCAAGGCAGCTCCTCCTCACCTCCACCCACTAATTCCAGAAAATTCCCTAACACTCTGGAAACAGGGGGTGGATGAGTCATCCAGCCCTGACCCACATTTAATGACTGAGGTCTAACCCAGAGCTGGCTATGGTTTTTCCTACTCTCACTACTAGTAGCACAAACTAGAAGGTGCTACATATAATTACTAGTAAGTAAAATTCTGGAAACATTAGTTTTAAAGTACAACTAAAGGCATAACTTTTTTAGTTTGGGATAGCATGGAGAGGGATTAGAACACCTGTCAGGTTTATATTTTTGTCTGTGTGCCTGTTATGGAGATTCACCCTCTCTATATGTCCTGTATACTGTTATCACCAAAAGTAAAAGTTAAACGAAAACCACAAATTTTGGTTTGCCACTAAAACAGGAATAGAGGGGAAATCTTTAAATGGGGACACTAGACAACTACGGACTCTCTCACTTTAGCAGTATTTCCACTTGGGTATGGAAGAGGAAGTGAAGGCAAATCTCCCCAGTGGGACACAGATGGCAAAAATAAAGCTGACAAGGGTTATAACCCTCCCTTACTCTGTCTGAAATGAAAAAGAAAGTTTTGCCTTTAGTTGCACTTTAAGGAAATTATCTATTTTTTTTTTCCATTGATTATTTTGCCATGAGTAGCTTCTGTAAATGTGTGTTCTATGACTAAAAATTATGTTTCTTGTCCTTTCCATTTTCTTTATATTGGCCCTGGATGTCATCTAAGGTTTCTTTATCCTAAATAAACAAGCCGTTTTCCACATTTTATATTGACATTTCCTTCCCCCTTCCTACCCTACTTGCTTGACTTTGTACTCTCTCCAAATGCCCTTCTAACAGTAATATACTAAACTTGTGCACCCTCTTGGTAGCCTAATCAGACATTGTGAACATGAATACAGTGGAACCTCGGTTTACGAGTAACGCGGTTAACAAGCATTTTTAAAGGCGAGCAACTTTCTTTTTTAAATTCTGACTCGGTTCGCGAGTGTTGTCTCGCAAGATGAGCAGAATTCAAGCTAATAGGGCCTGCAGTACCGCATTTGGCCTGATGTGCGGGGGGCGCCAGATCCGTGAAGAGCCGAACGACGCAGATTACAGCCGATCGGCGCCGCTCAGCAATGCTCGAAAAGACACAAAATACTCAGTTTCCGAGCCTTTCTGAGGTTTGCCAAAGTCAGCCGAAGTGTCCTCGGGCCTTTCCGGCCATTCTCCGGCGCCCCCCCACCTCTGGCCGCATGCGGTATTGCATGCCATTGAAGTCAATGCGGAACAAATTATTTTCATTTCCATTGACTTCAATAGGGAAACTCGCTTTGATATGCGAGTACTTTGGATTAGGGATGGGCCCGGTGCTCGATGCGAACCCACGTTCGCATCGAGCACCGGGCGTTCGCTCGCTCGGCGAGCCCAGAACTATTTTTGGCCGCTCGCATCACGTTCGTGTGATGCGAGCGGCCCCGCAATGCATTGCGGCCGGCGCGGCCGACGCAGTGCATTGCTGGCTGATGATTGGCCAAGCATGCACTGTGACCCCGCATGCTTGGCCAATCACAGCCCCGGAAACTCGAAGAGCCATAATTGGCTACAGGCAGGACGCCTGTAGCCAATTACAGCTCAGGGGCTGTAGTACACGCCCCCCCCTATAAAGCCGCCACGCCGTCTGCGCCGGTCACATGCTGTTCCGGCGCAGATTGAGCAGGCTGATTCTGTGACACTCTGCTGCATTTAGATAGTTAGAGAGAATCACTTACAGAGATTGAGTTAGATAGATTCAGTTACAAAGATTGATTGAGAAAGAGGGGCTGTAGTGTGCTCGTGGCAGGCAGGCAGAGCTACTATATTTTGTTACCAGAAGCACCTATAGGACTTGTAGTGTGTTCGTGGCAGGCAGGCAGAGCTCCTATATTTTGTTACCAGAAGCACCTATAGGACTTGTAGTGTGTTCGTGGCAGGCAGGCAGAGCTCCTATATTTTGTTACCAGAAGCACCTATAGGACTTGTAGTGTGTTCGTGGCAGGCAGGCAGAGCTCCTATATTTTGTTACCAGAAGCACCTATAGGACTTGTAGTGTGTTCGTGGCAGGCAGGCAGAGCTCCTATATTTTGTTACCAGAAGCACCTATAGGACTTGTAGTGTGTTCGTGGCAGGCAGGCAGAGCTCCTATATTTTGTTACCAGAAGCACCTATAGGACTTGTAGTGTGTTCGTGGCAGGCAGGCAGAGCTCCTATATTTTGTTCCCAGAGGCACCTATAGGACTTGAAGTGTGTTAGTCCCATTACACACACAGAGCTATTTTCTTCCCAGAAGCACCTATAGGACTTGAAGTGTGTTAGTCCCATCACACACACAGAGCTATATTTTGTTCCCAGAAGCACCTATAGGACTTGAAGTGTGTTAGTCCCATTACACACACAGAGCTATATTTTGTTCCCAGAAGCACCTATAGGACTTGAAGTGTGTTAGTCCCATTACACACACAGAGCTATATTTTGTTCCCAGAAGCACCTATAGGACTTGAAGTGTGTTAGTCCCATTACACACACAGAGCTATATTTTCTTCCCAGAAGCACCTATAGGACTTGAAGTGTGTTAGTCCCATTACACACACAGAGCTATATTTTTGTTCCCAGAAGCACCTATAGGACTTGAAGTGTGTTAGTCCCATTACACACACAGAGCTATATTTTGTTCCCAGAAGCACCTATAGGACTTGAAGTGTGTTAGTCCCATTACACACACAGAGCTATATTTTCTTCCCAGAAGCACCTATAGGACTTGAAGTGTGTTAGTCCCATTACACACACAGAGCTATATTTTGTTCCCAGAAGCACCTATAGGACTTGAAGTGTGTTAGTCCCATTACACACACAGAGCTATATTTTGTTCCCAGAAGCACCTATAGGACTTGAAGTGTGTTAGTCCCATTACACACACAGAGCTATATTTTCTTCCCAGAAGCACCTATAGGACTTGAAGTGTGTTAGTCCCATTACACACACAGAGCTATATTTTGTTCCCAGAAGCACCTATAGGACTTGAAGTGTGTTAGTCCCATTACACACACAGAGCTATATTTTGTTCCCAGAAGCACCTATAGGACTTGAAGTGTGTTAGTCCCATTACACACACAGAGCTATATTTTGTTCCCAGAAGCACCTATAGGACTTGAAGTGTGTTAGTCCCATTACACACACAGAGCTATATTTTCTTCCCAGAAGCACCTATAGGACTTGAAGTGTGTTAGTCCCATTACACACACAGAGCTATATTTTCTTCCCAGAAGCACCTATAGGACTTGAAGTGTGTTAGTCCCATTACACACACAGAGCTATATTTTGTTCCCAGAAGCACCTATAGGACTTGAAGTGTGTTAGTCCCATTACACACACAGAGCTATATTTTGTTTCCAGAAGCACCTATAGGACTTGAAGTGTGTTAGTCCCATTACACACACAGAGCTATATTTTGTTCCCAGAAGCACCTATAGGACTTGAAGTGTGTTAGTCCCATTACACACACAGAGCTATATTTTTCTTCCCAGAAGCACCTATAGGACTTGAAGTGTGTTAGTCCCATTACACACACAGAGCTATCTTTTCTTCCCAGAAGCACCTATAGGACTTGAAGTGTGTTAGTCCCATTACACACACAGAGCTATATTTTCTTCCCAGAAGCACCTATAGGACTTGAAGTGTGTTAGTCCCATTACACACACAGAGCTATATTTTGTTCCCAGAAGCACCTATAGGACTTGAAGTGTGTTAGTCCCATTACACACACAGAGCTATATTTTCTTCCCAGAAGCACCTATAGGACTTGAAGTGTGTTAGTCCCATTACACACACAGAGCTATATTTTCTTCCCAGAAGCACCTATAGGACTTGAAAGTGTGTTAGTCCCATTACACACACAGAGCTATATTTTGTTCCCAGAAGCACCTATAGGACTTGAAGTGTGTTAGTCCCATTACACACACAGAGCTATATTTTGTTCCCAGAAGCACCTATAGGACTTGAAGTGTGTTAGTCCCATTACACACACAGAGCTATATTTTCTTCCCAGAAGCACCTATAGGACTTGAAGTGTGTTAGTCCCATTACACACACAGAGCTATATTTTCTTCCCAGAAGCACCTATAGGACTTGAAGTGTGTTAGTCCCATTACACACACAGAGCTATATTTTCTTCCCAGAAGCACCTATAGGACTTGAAGTGTGTTAGTCCCATTACACACACAGAGCTATATTTTGTTCCCAGAAGCACCTATAGGACTTGAAGTGTGTTAGTCCCATTACACACACAGAGCTATATTTTCTTCCCAGAAGCACCTATAGGACTTGAAGTGTGTTAGTCCCATTACACACACAGAGCTATATTTTCTTCCCAGAAGCACCTATAGGACTTGAAGTGTGTTAGTCCCATTACACACACAGAGCTATATTTTGTTCCCAGAAGCACCTATAGGACTTGAAGTGTGTTAGTCCCATTACACACACAGAGCTATATTTTGTTCCCAGAAGCACCTATAGGACTTGAAGTGTGTTAGTCCCATTACACACACAGAGCTATATTTTGTTCCCAGAAGCACCTATAGGACTTGAAGTGTGTTAGTCCCATTACACACACAGAGCTATATTTTCTTCCCAGAAGCACCTATAGGACTTGAAGTGTGTTAGTCCCATTACACACACAGAGCTATATTTTCTTCCCAGAAGCACCTATAGGACTTGAAGTGTGTTAGTCCCATTACACACACAGAGCTATATTTTGTTCCCAGAAGCACCTATAGGACTTGAAGTGTGTTAGTCCCATTACACACACAGAGCTATATTTTCTTCCCAGAAGCACCTATAGGACTTGAAGTGTGTTAGTCCCATTACACACACAGAGCTATATTTTCTTCCCAGAAGCACCTATAGGACTTGAAGTGTGTTAGTCCCATTACACACAAAGAGCTATATTTTGTTCCCAGAAGCACCTATAGGACTTGAAGTGTGTTAGTCCCATCACACACACAGAGCTATATTTTGTTCCCAGAAGCACCTATAGGACTTGAAGTGTGTTAGTCCCATCACACACACAGAGCTATATTTTCTTCCCAGAAGCACCTATAGGACTTGAAGTGTGTTAGTCCCATTACACACACAGAGCTATATTTTCTTCCCAGAAGCACCTATAGGACTTGAAGTGTGTTAGTCCCATCACACACACAGAGCTATATTTTCTTCCAGAAGCACCTATAGGACTTGAAGTGTGTTAGTCCCATCACACACACAGAGCTATATTTCTTCCCAGAAGCACCTATAGGACTTGAAGTGTGTTAGTCCCATCACACAGAGCTCCTCTATTTTCTTTGCAGAAGCACCCATAGGACTTCTAGTGTGTTAGTGGCATCACACAGAGCTCCTATATATTCTTCTCAGCAGCACCCACAGGACTTCTAGTGTGTTAGTGGCATCACACAGAGCTCCTCTATTTTCTTTGCAGAAGCACCCATAGGACTTCTAGTGTGTTAGTGGCATCACACAGAGCTCCTATATATTCTTCTCAGCAGCACCCACAGGACTTCTAGTGTGTTAGTGGCATCACACAGAGCTCCTCTATTTTCTTTGCATAAGCACCCACAGGACTTCTAGTGTGTTAGTGGCATCACACAGAGCTCCTCTATTTTCTTTGCAGAAGCACCCACAGGACTTCTAGTGTGTTAGTGGCATCACACAGAGCTCCTCTATTTTCTTTGCAGAAGCACCCATAGGACTTCTAGTGTGTTAGTGGCATCACACAGAGCTCCTATATATTCTTCTCAGCAGCACCCACAGGACTTCTAGTGTGTTAGTGGCATCACACAGAGCTCCTCTATTTTCTTTGCATAAGCACCCACAGGACTTCTAGTGTGTTAGTGGCATCACACAGAGCTCCTCTATTTTCTTTGCAGAAGCACCCATAGGACTTCTAGTGTGTTAGTGGCATCACACAGAGCTCCTATATATTCTTCTCAGCAGCACCCACAGGACTTCTAGTGTGTTAGTGGCATCACACAGAGCTCCTCTATTTTCTTTGCATAAGCACCCACAGGACTTCTAGTGTGTTAGTGGCATCACACAGAGCTCCTCTATTTTCTTTGCAGAAGCACCCACAGGACTTCTAGTGTGTTAGTGGCATCACACAGAGCTCCTCTATTTTCTTTGCAGAAGCACCCATAGGACTTCTAGTGTGTTAGTGGCATCACACAGAGCTCCTATATATTCTTCTCAGCAGCACCCACAGGACTTCTAGTGTGTTAGTGGCATCACACAGAGCTCCTCTATTTTCTTTGCATAAGCACCCACAGGACTTCTAGTGTGTTAGTGGCATCACACAGAGCTCCTCTATTTTCTTTGCAGAAGCACCCACAGGACTTCTAGTGTGTTAGTGGCATCACACAGAGCTCCTATATATTCTTCTCAGCAGCACCCACAGGACTTCTAGTGTGTTAGTGGCATCACACAGAGCTCCTCTATTTTCTTTGCATAAGCACCCACAGGACTTCTAGTGTGTTAGTGGCATCACACAGAGCTCCTCTATTTTCTTTGCAGAAGCACCCATAGGACTTCTAGTGTGTTAGTGGCATCACACAGAGCTCCTATATATTCTTCTCAGCAGCACCCACAGGACTTCTAGTGTGTTAGTGGCATCACACAGAGCTCCTCTATTTTCTTTGCTGAAGCACCCACAGGACTTCTAGTGTGTTAGTGGCATCACACAGAGCTCCTCTATTTTCTTTGCATAAGCACCCACAGGACTTCTAGTGTGTTAGTGGCATCACACAGAGCTCCTCTATTTTCTTTGCAGAAGCACCCATAGGACTTCTAGTGTGTTAGTGGCTTCACACAGAGCTCCTATATTTTCTTCTCAGCAGCACCCACAGGACTACCGACTACAATGGCTGGAAGACCGCCAAGGGGAGGCAGAGCGTGCAGAGCCAAGAACACAGGGCAGGCAGGCTCTGTTTCTAGTGGACGTGGCCGTGGACGTGGACGTGGTCGTGCATCGTCATCAGCACGTGGCCATGGGACACGCGCGTCTTTGTTTTCGGCAGCTGGACATGTGGAGCCGCATCATGCTGAAGGCTTGGTAGAATGGATGACCAAGCCCTCCTCATCCTCCTCATCCTCTCTCACCCAGGCTCAGGGTACTGACAGAGCATCATCAGCCACCCCTTCCCTAGACCCACCATGTCCTCCTGAGGAGTCCCCCGAACTCTTTGAGCACAGTGTTGGGTTACATGCTCCAGGAGGATGCCCAACGATTCGAAGGCTCGGATGACGATACCCAGCTTGAGGAATCTGGCAGTACAGTTCCACCAGCTGCAGCTTACTGCCAGGTTTGCTCTAGTGGTGAAGAGGGAGGGGATGATGAGGTCACTGACTCCACGTGGGTGCCTCAAGGGAGAGAGGATGAGGAGGAGGACGAGGAGGAGGAGGATGCGGCGTCACATGTCCAACGAGGCAGGATGCCCCCTGGAGGCCAGGTAGAGGCCAGCACAGCAACTGTACAACACCGCAGAGCTCCGCCTGTGCAGGGCGCTGCCTCTGCACGTTATCAGAAAAGTTCTTTGGTGTGGGCCTTTTTTGAGACGAGTGCAGCAGATCGCACCACTGCTATTTGCAATATTTGTCTCAAGCGTATCTCGCGTGGCCAAAACATCAGCCGCTTGGGCACGACAAGCATGACCAGACATATGGCGACCTGCCATGCAGCTCGTTGGCAGGCACACATAAAAGACCCACACCAAAGAACTAAGCGGACCTCTCCTTGCTCCTCCTCAGCTGGATCTCCATCCCCACTACACCTTCAGTCCTCTCTGAAAGCTGCTCTGAGAGGACTGAAGGTGTAGAATTCGGTGTGTCACAACCAAGTACTTGCAGTACACCGACGTCCGAATGCAGCAGGCAAATTTCCCTGCCCCAGCTGCTGGACCGTAGAAAGAAGTACACTCCCAGCCATCCACATGCCCAGCGGTTGAATGCTAGCCTTGCTAAATTGCTAGCACTTCAACTGCTGCCTTTTCAGTTGGTAGACTCGGCCCCCTTCCGTGAGTTTGTTCAATGTGCGGTTCCTCAGTGGCAGGTTCCCAAACGCCACTTTTTCTCGCGGAAGGCGATTCCGTCTCTCTACCGGCATGTGGAGGGCAATGTCCATGCCTCGCTGGACAGGGCGGTCAGCGGTAAGGTGCATATTACCGCTGACTCATGGTCCAGCAGGCATGGACAGGGACGGTACCTTTCTTTCACGGCCCATTGGGTCACTCTATTGGCAGCTGGGAGGGATGCAGGACAAGGTGCAGTAGTGTTGGAGGTTGTTCCGCCACCACGCCTCCAAAACGCGACTACTGCTACTGGTTGTGACACACCTCTCTCCTCCACCCCCTCCTCTTCTTCTTCCTCCAGTGCTCTGTCCTTGGAACCAGCGGTGCTCCGTAGGCGTACAAGGGGCTACGCAAGTACGCAGGCAAAAAGATGCCATGCCGTGCTTGCGCTGGTGTGTTTGGGGGACAGGAGCCACACTGGGCCAGAGGTTCTGGCAGCTCTGCAGGGGCAGGCCGAGAGGTGGTTGACGCCACGTCAGCTTAAGCCAGGAATGGTCGTTTCTGACAATGGCACCAACCTCCTCTCCGCCCTGCGACAGGGGCAGCTCACCCATGTGCCCTGCATGGCTCACGTCCTCAACCTGGTGGTGCAGCGGTTCTTGGGCAGGTTCCCAGGCTTACAGGATGTCCTGAGGCAGGCCAGGAAAGTCTGTGTGCATTTCCGCCGATCTTATAATGCCAGTGCTCGGCTGACTGAGCTGCAAAAAGGAGCTGAACCTGCCCAAGAACCGCCTAATATCTGACATGCCCACCAGGTGGAACTCAACGTTGGCCATGCTGCAGCGACTGCACACGCAGCAGAGGGCCATCAATGAGTACCTTTGCGACTACGGCACCAGGACAGGGTCAGGGGAGCTTGTTTTTTTTTCCCCACGTCAGTGGAGCATGATCAGGGATGCATGCACTGTCCTCTCACCATTTGAGGAGGCCACGAGGATGGTGAGCAGTGACAGTGCATGCATCAGTGACACTGTCCCTCTTGTCCACCTGTTGGAGCATACGCTGCGTGGGATAATGGACAGGGCACTTGAGGCAGAACAGAGGCAGGAAGAGGAGGACTTCCTTGCCTCTCAAGGCCCCTTTATCCGGACAGTGTTCCTTCTGTCCCACCCATCACACAGGAAGAGGATGAGGAGGAGGAGGAGGAGGAGGAGGAGGAGGATTGTGTGAGCATGGAGGTGGAGCCTGGCACTCAGCATCAGCAGCAGCAGTCTTTTAGGGATGATGTACAGTCCCAACAAGCCAGTGGACTTGTACGTGGCTGGGAGGAGGTGGCTGGCGATCATGTCATCCTCAGTGACCCAGAAGACTCCGGACCGAATGCCTCAGCTAACCTACGCTGCATGGCCTCCCTGATCCTGCAAAGCCTGCGGAAGGATCCTCGTGTTCTTCGGATCAAGGAGAGGGACCATTACTGCCTGGCCACTCTCCTTGATCCGCGGTACAAGGGTAAGGTTGCGGACCTTATCTTGCCGTCGCAGAGGGAGCAGAGGATGAGACATCTCAGGGAGGCCTTGCAGAAAGGTCTGTGCAACGCGTTCCCAGAAACTGGGAGGCTACAAACTCTGGTCCTGGGCGACGAGTTGCTGAGGCTTCGGTCAGTGGCAGAAGGAGCGGTGGGGAAGGTGGACGTCTGACCGATGCGTTCAGACAATTTTTTAGTCCGCAGCCCCAAGGTATGATCGGTTCCAGCAACCATCGCCAGCGTCTGATATACATGGTGCAGGAATACCTTGGGGCAAGGTCAGACTTGGACACCTTTCCCACCGAAAATCCTCTGGCTTACTGGGTCCTGAGGATGGATCACTGGCCAGAGCTTGCACAGTATGCAATTGAGCTACTGGCCTGTCCTGCCTCCAGCGTTCTTTCCGAACGCACATTCAGTGCTGCTGGAGGATTTGTGACTGATCATAGGGTGCGCCTGTCCACCGCCTCGGTTGATCGACTGACATTCATCAAAATGAATCAGTCTTGGATCACCACCAGCTACCAGGCACCTGAGGCGGATATAACCGAATAATTTTTAATGTCACATCCCTTCAAGACTGCCTATGCTGATGCTGAGTGACTGTCCTCTTATGTTCACTGACTATCCTCTTCCTCCTCCTCAATGATCCATGCCACCACACCAGTGCCTAAGGCACAATTTTTCAGCCCCTGTTTAACAGGGGCGTGTACTTACAATTTTAAAAAAAAATGCTTCGCAACACGTGTGACTGCTGTGCTCCAAGTACAGTCTCTGTGAGGGCCGTGTTGCAGTGTTGTGGCACCAGCACCAGTGCCTAAGGCACAATTTTTCAGCCCCTGTTTAACAGGGGCGGGTACTTACAATTTTTTAAAAAAATGCTTCGCAACACGTGTGACTGCTGTGCTCCAAGTACAGTCTCTGTGAGGGCCGTGTTGCAGTGTTGTGGCACCAGCACCAGTGCCTAAGGCACAATTTTTCAGCCCCTGTTTAACAGGGGCGGGTACTTACAATTTTTTAAAAAAATGCTTCGCAACACGTGTGACTGCTGTGCTCCAAGTACAGTCTCTGTGAGGGCCGGGTTGCAGTGTTGTGGCACCAGCACCAGTGCCTAAGGCACAATTTTTCAGCCCCTGTTTAACAGGGGCGGGTACTTACAATTTTTTAAAAAAATGCTTCGCAACACGTGTGACTGCTGTGCTCCAAGTACAGTCTCTGTGAGGGGTTGCAGTGTTGTGGCACCAGCACCAGTGCCTAAGGCACAATTTTTCAGCCCCTGTTTAACAGGGGCGGGTAATTACAAATCTTGATCTAATAGTTCACAGCAGGGCCCATTCCTGCGCCCACCAAGAGTAACTATGAGGGCCTGCAGTCTTGTGGCAACACCGTCCACCACCACCGCCAAAGGCCCAATTTTTCTGCCCTGTTCATCAGGTGCTTGCAATTACAAATCTTGATCTAATAACTCACAGCAGGGCCCATTCCTGCGCCCACCAAGAGTAACTATGAGGGCCTACAGTCTTGTGGCAACACCGTCCACCACCACCGCCAAAGGCCCAATTTTTCTGCCCTGTTCATCAGGTGCTTGCAATTACAAATCTTGATCTAATAACTCACAGCAGGGCCCATTCCTGCGCCCACCAAGAGTAACTGTGAGAGCTTACAGTCTTGTGGCAAAACCGTCCACCACCACCACCACCACCCCCAATTTTTCTGCCCTGTTCAACAGGTGCATGCAATTACAAATCTTGATCTATTAACTCACAGCAGGGCCCATTCCTGTGCCCACCAGTCTTGTGGCTACACCAACATCTAATAGGGCAAATTTCTGCAGAGTATATACGCCAGGCCCCTACTTTCAAACATCCAACTTACAAACGACTCCTACTTGCAAATGGAAAGAGAAAAACAGGAAGTGAGAGGAAATCTACCCCTAGGAAGGGAAATTCTATCCTGTTAGATTTAATTGGGAAAAAGGTATCTCCTCTCTACTGATACTTTATCACCAATCCTTGTTTCAATTAAAACCCCACTTTTCCAAAAACATTTGTCATTGGGACGGAAAGTGAGGTGACATGTTCTGAACAGATGTGCAAAGACAGCAAATGTTACAGGGGTGATAACCCCTCCCTATGTTCTCCAAAAAGCTTAAAAATAGATTTTTTTGGGATGGAGCTACACTTCATAATGTACCTGTTCAGATTCTACTTAAGATCAAACCTAAAGCCGCAAGTGGTTTTAAATGGCTTCTTTTTTTTCCTTTACAAATGTCATTTTGTGCAAGGACAGTTCTAAACACGGGAAACACATGCCACTTCACAGGCATACTTTAGACACCCCCAGGTACCATATTTAAAGGAAAATTTCACTTTTTTTTTTTCACTTTATGCATCATTAAAATGACTGCTCCCGAAAAAACGTTAGTTTTTAAAAGTTCTTTTTGCATTGATATATGTCCCCTGGGGCAGGACCCGGGTCCCCAAACCTGTTTTATGACATTAACATGCATATTGGCCGTTGTAATTAGCACTTTTGATTTCGAACGTTCGCGTCCATTATAACGTATAGGGTTCGAAAATTCGCGCGAACTTTCGGTCCGTTCGAAGGTTCTGGTTCGAACCGAACCCGGGGGTGTTCGGCTCATCCCTACTTTGGATTACGAGCATTCACCTGGAACGGATTATGCAGGTTCCACTGTACTAGCATATAAGGGATATATATGGTAACTAGAGGTACTATCATGGAGATATAGAGACAATTGTCTCATACTCTCAGATAGGCCTTTATTTCTTTTTTTTCCCCATACCAAGTTGTACATTTTCATCCGTTCATTAAAATAAATAGGATATGATAGCAATTTGTATCAGCAGGACCAATGATAATGTGACTGAAAAGCCTGAATTTTTAATATGTAAACCCACATGAGAGCCGGAATTCTTTGTCATTTGTACATGATTTGTTCTGTCCATTCTCATAACAAGGAGGACCTCTCACAGGGCGCCTATTTAACAGCTGTTTATGTTAATATATGAAAAGACTGAACGATTAATATAATGAGAAGGAAATACAAGCTTCAAAAACCAATTATTCAGAGTCACTGATTTATATCTACACCACCACTAATAGAATTATATATGATATCAAACGCCGAGGAAACACTTCAGTCCCTTGAAGATCGATGTGGTTTAGCCAATATGGGCTTTTAATCATTGAAGTAACATTTAAGCTTTGCTCAATATTCATGGTTTTCAATTTGCTTGAACATAGAGTTCTGTGATTTTCGCTCATCAGGTGGAGTTTGATATATTACATGGCATACCGAAATTAACAGGGAATTTAACATGTACAGAAAAAAACTGTTTAGATCACAGCATGGAGCCAATACACCCCCTTCTGCCTTGTCTTTGATGGTTTCTTTGAAGATGGTTGCCATACGCTTTACAAATCTGCATATGTTGATTAACCACTTCCCTTCTGGACATTTTTCACATATTTTTGGCTATAAAATAACATACACCACTCAAAGCAATATAGAGACCTTGTGGGATGCTAGTTTCATTGTTTTACAGTACATGATATTTGCACAACTTTTGATTAAATCTATATTTTTAGGAAAACATACTAAAAACATGTTTAGTGCATACAAATATTAAACCGCTTTTTTTTTGTATGGAATGAGTCTAGGTTTACATCTATGCGGTTGATGCATTTTTCAGACACGTGCGTTTTTGCATGCGTTTTGTGTTTTTTTCCCCTGTATGTAGCTGGTTGCTGAGGAGTGGGCCGGGAATCGGTCTGCCGCGTCCTTAACAATTTTTGGGTCTGTTATGGATTGTTTTTAAGGGGAAAAAAATACAAAATACATAAAAAAAAAACGCAACACTTACATTTCTGGTGCAGCTTTATTGAAGTCTATTACACGCAAAACGCAATCTGCTGCAGGAAAAACCCGATATAACACCTTTGGGATGAAATAGAGCAGAGACTGCGAGCCATGCCTTCTCATCCAACATCAATGCCTGGCCTCACAAATGCGCTTCGGGAACAATGGTCAAACATTCCCATAGACACACTCCTAAACCTTGTGGACAGCCTTCACAGAAGAGCTGAAGCTGTTATAGCTGCAAAGGGTGGTCCAACTCAATATTGAACCCTACAGACTACGACTGGGATGCCATTAACCCCTTCAGATCCACACTATAGCCGAATGATGGCTACATCGTGGACCTACTTTACCGGGAGGCCATCAATAGATGTCCTCCCCTTTGCACGCTCCCTGCGCGCCCCCTGCAGAGTGGAAAATGAGGGCTGGTGAGCATGGGCTGCCTCGGAGGATGGGGGGGGCGAGCACCGATGGCAGGTGGTGTTAAACAGAAGCTGTTTTCCCAGCCAGGGGATAAGAGGAGAGGATGAGTCAAGCTGGCTGATCATCAGAGAGCGGGGTTGGCCGCCGTGACAGCTTTCATTTAAATTGCTGGGTTCCCGGCACCGCTCACATCAGAGTCCAGCCTCCTTGCCCTGTGCCGCTCACGTCACACAGTCCCGCCTCCTTGCCCTGCGCCACTCACATCACACAGTCCCGCCTCTTCACCCAGTGATGGACAAAACACTGGTCCAATGCTGGGAGGCACTGGGCGAGGAGGTGGGACTGTGTGGCGTGAGTGGCGCAGGGCGAGTAGGCTGGGTTGTGTCATGTGAGCGGTGCCGGGAACCCAGCAATTCAGATGAAAGCTGTTACAGTGATCGACCAGCTCGACTCTTCCTCTGCACAGGTGAGACTGTACTGACGGGCACAGGTGAGACTGTACTGACGGGCACAGGTGAGACTATTTACGGGCACAGGTGAGGCTGTATTGAAGGGCACAGGTGAGACTGTATTGATGGGCATGGGTGAGATTGTACTGACAGGCACAGGTGAGGCTGTATTGATGGGCACTGGTCACGCTATATTGATGGGCACAGGTGAGGCTGTGCCGATGGGCACTGATAAAGTTGTTGTTAAAATTTATTTTTGTAACTTGCTAGTATACTTCCTAGTATCATACCTAGACCCCCTTTTGCCTTCAGAACTGCCTTCATTCTTTGTGGCAAAGTTTCAACAAGGTGTTAGAAACATTCCTCGGAGATTTTGGTCCAGAGTGACATGATAACATCACGCAGTTGATGCATATTTGTCAGCTGCACATGCATAGTATATATCGCACAACTGTATATATATTTTTTTTTTTTTTGTAAGGGGAATGGTTGCCTACTCTTTAAAGATATACCCGTGCTGTATATAAATGATGTTCACAAAAGTCAGATTCCTCTTTCATTTTGAAATGTGTGTTGTAGAACGCCTGTAGGTATCTCTTTGCCAAGGGCAGAATATACGTCCCTTCTTTCAGAAGCTTTAATAAATGAAGTGAGATGTATTTTTGTTGCTTTGCATTAGGTTTCTAGTCTGGTCATAATACACATTGGGGCTGATTTACTAAGAAGAATGTGTTGCGCCAGTTCATACCTTAATTGGTGCGCTGGAAAAGTCCTTGAACTAACCGGCACACTTTGAAGCGCTAATCGATAATAAATATGTAAACTGCAACTGTCGCTAGGGTAACTGCGGTTTTCTCATTAATAATAGTGCACGCCCAATACAATTGGTTAATTTCATCTCATTGGATGCGTCTTGTTCGGCAATTAGTAGGTGTTCTCAGTTAATTAACCCTTCTGATGCTAATCTCATTCCTATTACTTCTAATGTATCTTTGAAATGTGTTTTTTTCTATTTTTACCCAAATCTTTCAATACATTACAAAGAACAGAGAAGTGTTTCTAAACCCAATAAATGTATATTTTTTGAGATCTTGATCTTTAAAGGTGACCATACACTGCAATCTGTTAGATCTTAAAAAAAATTGATTTAGTGCAAGAGCCTGTTTTATTTCCTATCATTTGAATTAATTGTTTAAGTGCGTCTTCCTATTACCTATTTTGCTGAAATATCGAGTTGTACAGAGATTGGCCAATCAGATTGCATAGTGCATGACCTTCTTAAGTGCCAAATTTGGAATGTAGATGTGCCATGACCCACTTGTATTTTCCTAACGACAGTTCTTGGGCATTATACAAGGCACATGAAAAACCACCTTTTTTCAAGACATGCTAGAGTGATCAGGAATCTTCAAACTATAGCTCTCCAGCTGTTACAGAACTACACATCCCATGAGGCATTTAAAATTCTGACATTCACAGACATGACTAGGCATGATGGGAATTGTAGTTCCTGAACAACTGGAGGGCCGTAGTTTGAAGACCCCTGTGCTAGACCATTATTATGCCTCCAGAATTGGGAGTGTGGCATCTACCCAACTTCTCTCTGCTGGTGGACACAAGAACCTACATCTATAGATATATATTTGAGCAGCACAGTGGTGTAGTGGTTAGCACATTCACCTAGCAGCAAAAAGGGTTGCTGGTTTGAATCCCACCCACGACACCATCTGCCTGGAGTTTGCATGTTCTCCCTGTGCCTGTGTGGGTTTCCTCAGGTTTCCTCCCACACTCTAAAAACATGTTGGTAGGTAAATCGGATCCTGTCTAAATTGGCCCTAATATGCATGAATGTGTGTTAGGGACCCACACAAACACCACCCCATGTTAAAAAAAAATAATAATTTGCAAATAAGGATCATCTCTTCCTCAGAGAACAGTGAGTGAGGCATGGTGGTGGGAAGAAATTAGCAGCAGTACAAGCAACTTCCTGTAGGGGCATGATGTCTTTCTTGTGTGCTGGCCACCGCCAGGAACCAGATATGCGCCACGGGTACATACCTCCGCGCACACAGCACTTGCGCATCTAGCTGCAGGAACCTAATTTTTAAGGGAAATTAATAGTAAAGCAGATGCAGATTTACAGGACTGGACTAACAAATGTTTTTAGTAAAAGTCAACTGGTGTTTTCTATTAAACCAGGTCTAAATGGGCCATTGACATCACAGTTGAACTTAGGAATGTGTCTTGCAAAGTTAAACTAAATTACATCCTTTCTTATTTTTGCTTGGGGATAGAGTGCAGAGGGATTAGAAGTCAGTTTCTGGGGATGTCTGCACCCCTGATAGAGTGAAGACACCTCCCAAATTTTGCCACTTTCTCCTTCTAAATTATTCACTTCCTGTCACAAGTGAGCGTAAAACCCTACCAATATCTATCCTTGGGGACACACAGGTCAATCTAAATAGCTTCCCCATTAGGTAAATTGCACTCTAGCGTTTTGCTCTGTACACCCCAAATTATTAGGTATATTGGACTTTGGGGTTTGTTTACTAAAGGCAACTCCAATTTGCACTACAAGTGCACTTGGAAGTGCAGTTGCTGGAGATCCGAGGGGGACATGCAAGGAAAATAAAAACAGCATCTTTACTTCTACATGATTGGATGATAAAATCACCAGTGCTTCCCCTCAGATTTACAGCGAGTACACTTGTATTGCAGAGTGGATTTGCCTTTAATAAACCCCAAAAATACCTAATAATTTAGGGTGTACACAAAGTGCTAGAGTGTAATTTGCCTAATAGGGACACTAGTTAGATTGACCGGTGTGTCCCCAAGGAAAGACATTGGTAGGGTTTTACCCTCACTTCCTGTTTGGCTGTGACAGGAAGTGAAGCCAAGTTTCCGAAAATTTACAAAAGCCCAACATAAAAAAGACAAACAGGGATTCTAATGCCGCTTACACACGACCAGACTTTTTGACAGCAAAGGTCCTATGGAACGAATCCGTCGGACATTCCGATCGTGTGTGGGCTCCATCGGACCTTTGCATGCCAAAGATCAGATGGACTTTAGAAATAGAACGTTTTACATTTTCCCGCCGGAGCTCCGCCGGACTCAGTTCCTAGCGGGAAACCCATTCGTCCATATGCTGGTCCGACGGACCAAATACGACGCAAGGGAAGCTACAGCACCTGCCCGCGAGAATGCTTCCAGAGCGATCCTATAGCGCTGTTTCTCTGCGACAGGGTACTGTACATCTCGCGCTGGCTGTAATAGAAAAAACACATTTTCCTATTGCAGCAAGTGCGAGAGGGAATGCCCCTCCAAGGCCCTTCGGTCTGGTATGGATTTTAAGGGGAAGCCCCTACGCCAAAAAAACGGTGCGGGGGTCCCCCCAAAATTGACACCAGACCCTTATCCGAGCAGGCAGACTGGCCTGTCAGGAAAGGGGGCGGGGACGAGCGAGCCCCTTATGCCTATATAAGTCGATACGCAGCATGTCCACAGCATTACAGTGGGAGAGAGTGTCGTGTCAACATTGGAAGAAGAGAAGAAGGAAGAAGAAGACGACAGTGACAACGGTGAGGACGAAGACCGGGCCAACGCTAGTAAAAGAGCTGGAAGAAGATAGCGGAGGAGCCCGGCAGAAGAACCGGAGAGCTGGAGAAGAGGCCGGAAAGCGCTGAGAAGTCGGAAGAGACCCCCCAAAGTCGGAAGAAGACCCCAGAGCTGCCTAATAAACTATTTTAAAAGCCTGTCTAGTGTATTTTTTATTGACTATCCCCCAGGTGAATGGGTAGGGATACGATGCTCCCGTATACTTATTCACATAGGGTGGGGGCCTGGGATCTGGGGGCTCCCAGATTCCGATAAGCCCCCCGCCCACAGACCCCGACAACCAACGGCCAGGGTTGTCGGGAAGATGCCCTTGTCCTCATCAACATGGGGACAAGGTGCTTTGGGGTGGGGGGCCTGCAGAGCGCCCCCCTTCCCCAAAGCACCCACCCCTCATGTTGAGGGCATGCGGCCTGGTACGGTTCAGGAGGGGGCGAGCACTCGCTCGTCCCCACCCCCTTTCCTGACCGGCCGGGCTGCGTGCTCAGATAAGGGTCTGCTATCGATTTTGGGGGGACCCCCACGCCGCTTTTTCGACGTAGGGGCTTCCCCTTAAAATCCATACCATGCGACGGGGCTCGCAAGGTGTCAATCTCGCCGATAAAAGCGGGCGAGATTGACTTCCTTTTCTAGTCCCGTCTTAACTCATCACGTTCAAAATGAACGGACTTTGGTCCGTGTGTGGGCAAGTCCGTTCATTTGGAAGTCCGCCGGAACTCCGTAGGAACTCCGTCTGGACCTAGTCTGCCAGAAAGTCCAGTCGTGTGGGCAAGTCCGTTTGTTCGGAAGGTCCGTCGGAACTCCGCCGGAATTCCGGCGGGAAGTCCGTCAGACCTAGTCTGCTGGAAAGTCCGGTAGTGTGTACAGGGCATAACACCCACTTGGTTTCCCTCAAATGCCCACAATTGGAATAGGATTGTCTTGAGCTATATTTTAGCTCAGTGCTGTAAAGCAGTGCTTCTCAACCCTGTCCTCAAGTACCTCCAACACTGCGCTAAATTGTAAAATTGAATACTTACCTCTCTGTAATTTTCCTTTCCTGGTGCCTATCCATGGCAGCATATGCTACCATGGAGGCACTAGGAAAATAGCTTTTAGACAAATCACACCTGTTTTGTTTTGCCTTGCCAATCAGCCTAGTTAAGCTGCAGCTGGGAAATCTGTTGCATGAAAATTAACAAAACACATAAAAACATAAAAAATTGCTACAAATTTTATTGGTCAACAAAAAAACAGGACTTGAAAAAAAGCAAGGAAAGCAAAAAACACATGTATGTTAATTTGAGACACTAACAGAATATGGTTTTGAGGTTTGACCATTTTGCAGAGGAAATTAACAGGAGTTAAAAGGACTGCGCCCACAAACGGACAGCCTCTTAAGGATTAAACATTAGTCACAACATCTTGAGGAAGATTTTGCAAAGTAATGCAGCAGACAATTAAATAAAAGTGAGACAAACAAACGACACACATTGACAACATCAATAATATTTCAGGGGAAAATACCCCAACCCAAAGAAATACAATAAACCAAAGTAAAAAAAAACTTGCTCTAAAACACATATGTTTTGCAAAGACATAACAAACAAAATACAAAGAGAAAATACATGTGTTACAAACTCTATAAGGACACCCAAATGTACTCTCTTGCCGCCCCACACACAATATTGCCTCTTTTTAGGGCAAGGTAAAGAATGCTATCTGCAAGCTTTATATAACATAGGTTTGCGTGCTAATGAGGCAATTGAAAACACATGCACAGTCCATGAAACATACAAAATGCAACTTCACCCAATGTAGAGACAGAACTTCAAAGTGGGTGCACCTGTTAAGGATGTCCTTAAATTACTAACCCAAAAAACACACTCTATGAACATGCCCAGAAACATCCAAGGGCTGTTCACAAACAAAAAAGCCAAAAAAATCTAAGTCCCTGAGCATGCCCAGACCAACCCAAATGCATTTCACACACCAAAAGGCACAGGAAAAAAGCAAAGTCCCTGAGCATGCCCAGACCAACTCAAAAACAGCTAGCACAAAATAAGCCACCCCTGTCCAAAATTAAGCACATCATCCAGCATGCTACAAAATTACAGATGGAACAATCACCCCCCAGTCCAGGAGGGCAAAAACGAAGAGCCTAACATGGCCAAAAGTTATACAACAAATACCATTGCAGTCTATGGGAATTGATTGTTAATTTTGCTAGTCCCCACTTGGCTGCCTTATCTTCTAGATATTGGCCTTAAAATGGGTATGGGGACCCAGGTCCCACCCTAAGGGACATATATCAATGTCACCAATTTGGACAACCCCAAAAACAAAACAATTTCATCAATTTGGACAACCCCAAAAACGAAACAAGGAAAGTGCCTTTAAAAATTCTAAATGTCTTAAAAGCTAGTAACTTGGGGGGGGGGGGCTTTCTCTTCCTGTAAAGTGGTGAATCTGTAGCATGTATCCAAAATGCTGCTTCAAAGATGTACGGCTTTAGAGAAAACTTACAAATCTACATTGCAGCTGCAAGATTTTGGCCCAAAACAAAAAATACCTTGCCCCAATACATACAAGGCCATTTGGCTATGTTAAGGCTTAAAATGAGAACCCCCACGTGAAAAATCCCACCCCAAACTAAAAAAAGATTGTGCCCCTCCCACACACTAACAAATCCCTAGCCAAACCCACAGCAAGCCAGCCCATGAAAGAGGGTGGATGCTTGGGAGCAGGAGGGGATCGGGCACCCCAAAAGTCAACCACCTTGTTCCCCTATTCAGGGGGACAAAAGCCTCTTCCACACAACTCTAGGCTGGGGTTGTGGGGGCTGCAGACAGGGGGCTTTACGGAATGTGGAAAGCCCCTTTAAACTAGTGGGAACAAGGTGCTTTGTGGTTGGTATTGGGCTGAGCCCAACATGCCCCAAAGGCAGCCAGCTATGTTGAGTACATGTGGCCTTGTATGGTTCAGGAGGGGGTTGGGTGATCACTCTTCTCGCCCCTTTCCTAGCTGGCCCTGTTGTATGCTCAGAAAAAAGGATGTGGATTGGATTGGTGAAGGCAGCTCACAGCCTTTTGAGAACGGAGTGGAGTGTGGAGTTCCCCTTTAAAAGCAAAAGCTAGCCCAAGGAAATCATATGCATTAAATGCCATTTTAGGAGGAGCTAGAGGACTTTTTACATAATTTTAACAAGGTGCATGTCACATGGCAACGTAACATGCTAACATGACCTGTGTGCAAATCTCCTTTAAAAAAAAGACATAAAGGTGAACCAGTGTAAAAAAAAAAATGTAAAGTTTAGAGGTGCACCCGTTCAAGCCACACAATTGCCTTTGCATTGCTTGACATTTTCTAAGATTTTGGCCGGACAGTGAACAAACGCATGTTAATGAGCGCAAGAGCTACTTGCGCAGTACTTACATTGATCTCACACACTTCTAAACGTGCTTTCAGGCACACCAGGCTTTCTCTGAAAAAGTTACTTTCTCATTCTATTTTGTGCATATTTGTTACTTGAGCAGTTGTTACTAAACTTTCTCACATCACCCCATAATATTGTCACTTCCATATTCTGTTAATATTGAATTGAAGATGCCGTGCGCCATGTCCATATTGGCACACAGATTGCATTCTCCTGTGCACCGAGATTGCTATAGTAAATGGGGGATTCGCTCTCTGTTCCCGCTGCACCATTTCGTAAATATGAAAATGTGCATTGCGCCTTGCTGTGCGCCTCTACTGATGGTGCACGGCTTTCGGAAATCAGCCCCATTGATTGCATAATTACCCATTCATATTACATGGGTTGTAAGTGACCACCATACTCATTATCCCTACCTGTGTTTTGCAGCATTAACTGTATAGATTTGGCTGTTTTCTTCCTTGCTGCAAGGCATTTTTCCCATATCAAATATAAAAAGAACTTTTAAAAGAACCTTGACATGAAAAGCTCATTGCCATCAAAAAATATACACTCTTTTCAATTATTTCCATAGAAATATAAAAAGCACACCTGTGGTTTATAAATAATATGCTGGAAAAGAGGACGGTAGGAATGGTAGGCTGCGCATTACTCTTTTTTTATATGAAGATTTTGGGAGTTTTGGAAAGGTACTCTTCTGTAGAATGAAGCAATGCAGAAATTGTTTTCACTTTACAACTTCATGCTGCCATTAAAGAGTAATCAGCAGTTGAACTTCTTGAGTATTGTTGTGCCTTTTATTTAAATCTTAAACTATAATACAGAAATCTGCGGGACATAAGAGGTTCTTAATACTTCTCTGACATGTAACATATTCATCCAATCAATGACAAATTCAGTGGAAATATGTTACATAGCTAATTAGGTTTGAAAAAAAAAAGATTAATAATGAAGTTCAACCTCTCACAGCTCCTGCAGAATTGTTTCAGAGGAAGGCAAAGCAACCCAAAATGGGCCACCTCCCCACCCCTCCCCGAGGAAACATGGAAAAATATGTAACTGATTGTTAACAGTATTCCTAAGTCCTTCTCGAATTCTGATTGTCCAACTGTGTTCTGTGTGAATAATGCAATATTATTGTCCCTTTGTCCTAGACACATAACATTAAAGTGACACTAAACTCTGGTTTAAAAAATGTTATTCCAGTATGCATTCTTAACTCAACACAAAAAAAATACTTCCTATTGTTCTCAGCCTTCTCCAAATCTCCAAAATCCTTTTTTTGCTGCTGTGATCTTCCTGTTAGAGGGTGGCTACATTCATTCTTCATTGTTACACTTATGTAGGAATGTAGCCACCCTCTCTTGCTCGTACCTAAGATGGACTAGGGACTATGGAGTGCATAGAGAAGAGCGTTCTCGTTCTAAACAAACGGAAATAAGGGGAAAAAAGGAGATGTTCTGAAGCTCATAAATGATGTTAGAAAGAATCAGAAAACAGAAAAAGAAATCGTGTTAATGAAAAATAAATTACAGGGCCTCTTTCAGATGGCATTCACTTCCTGGAATCCATCTGCCCTTAGGTCAGGCATGCAGGCAGGACATGTGCTTAGCTAAGAAAGCCTCTCCTTTCTTCCTTCACATGAAAGAAAAAAATGCCCGTAAAGACTCCTGGGTGTATGACATAATTTTGGCCTAGGCTGGAAACCATAAAGCAATTAAAAAAATAAAAAATAGATAGACTTTAAAAAATTAGATATAATTCCTATTTATTTACTAATGCCGTGTACACACGAGCCAAATTTCCGATCGTGTGTATGCGGCCTAAGGTTAGCAGCATAAGGCTTAATTGAGAGTGTAAGGTTCTCCTTTAAGTATTTGATTTGTATAGATATGTTTTTGAGAATAAGAATATTGTTTAGACCCCTTTTACACCACGCCGCCCATAGCGTCAGTGGTAAAATGCCGCTATTTTTAGCGGCGTTTTACCGTCAGATTTGCGGCACATTTCAGCCGGTAGCAGTGCTGTTTTACCCCCTGCTAGTGGCTGAGCAATAGCGGCGTTTTGCCGGCGGTATTACAGCACTGCCCCATTGATTTCAATGGGGAACTGTGGTGGAGGAGCGGTAAACACACCGCTCCTTCACCGCTCCAAAGAAGCTGCTGGCAGGACTTTGCCAACGCATCGCTGCAGTGTGAAAGCCCTCCGGCTTTCACACTGGAGACAATGGTGCAGCTGTTTTAGGGTGGATTGCAGGCGCTATTTCTAAAGCTATAGCGCCTGAAAAACGCCCTTGGTGTGAAAGGGGTCTTAGTGTCACTTTAAAGTGTATCAAAACTCAAGAAAAAAAATGTAAGACATTTTGTTTTCAGTCCTTAGTTGCATTGGCTACATTATTTTCCATCATCATTTTTATCAAGCTTTTTTTCTCTTTATTTTCACTTGGTAATTCTACCATAAATGTTCTTCACGTTCCAGGGTGACAACGCTCACTCACCGTACTGTGTCTAAGGTTGGTTGTACACAAGTCGATCTATGTACCGGGTGCACATATATTGATCGAAATTTGGCTGAGTTTCAATCCATGTATGGACGGCATAGGTCAGGAAGTGTGTTAAGCCTACAGAATACCTCTCACAGAAAGCTCGGAACAATCAGCTTACTTGATTTTTTCCAGGAATGAGTTGATTTCATCCAGGGTTGACATTTACTTTTTCCACTTATCAAACTGATATAACAAAATTAATTCAGTGATATATTTAACTGATCAAAGGGAGCAAATAAGATAAATTTGTGATTAGAAACATAGAAACATAGAAAAGTGACGGCAGACAAATCAAGTGCTCATTTTAAAGGTTTATATGCAAGTTATTGTCATAAAAAGTGTTTGGGGACCTGGGTCCTGCCCCAGAGGACATGTATCAATGCAAAAAAAAGTTTTAAAAATGGATGTTTTTTCAGGAGCAGTTATTTTAATTTTAATATTTTAATAATGCTTGAAGTGAAACAATAAAAATGAAATAGTCCTTTAAATATTGTGCCTGGGGGGTGTCTATAGTATGCCTGTAAAGTGACACAGTTTTCCCGTGTTTAGAACAGTACCACAGCAAAATGACATTTCTAAAGTAAAAAAGTAATTGATCACTGATCGCGGCTGTAATGAATTGTCGGGTCTCGGCAATATAGATAAAACTCATTAAAAAAAACTGCATTCCAGTCCATTACTAGGCCCTTTGGGTCTGGTATGAATATTAAGGGGAACCCGGAAACAAAAATAAAAATAAAATTGCGTGGGGTTCCCCCCAAAATCCATACCAGGCCCTTCAGGGCTGGCATGGAATTTAAGAGGAACTCTGTGCCAATTTTTTTTTAAAAATAGCGTAGGGGTCCCCCCAAAATCCATACCAGACCCTTATCTGAGCACACAACTTGGCAGGCCACAGAAAAAGTGGGGGGACGAGAGAGCGCCCCCCTCCTGAACTATACCAGGCCACATGCCCTCAACATGGGGAGGGTGCTTTGGAGTAGGCCCCCAAACACCTTGTCCCCATGTTGATGGGGACAAGGGCCTCATCCCCACAACCCTTGCCTGGTGGTTGTGGGGGTATGCGAGCAGGGGCTTATCAAAATCTGGATGCCCCCTTTAACAAGGGGACCCCCATGTGAATTGGTAAGGGGTACATTGTACCCCTACCTGTTCACAAAAAAAGTTTCAAAAATAGTAAAAAAGAAGAGGACAGTAGACACTTAAGGGACAAGTCCTTTATTAAAAGATAAAAAATAAAAAATGTACCGCGATTTCCATTCATCTTCTATCACGCCGCAGACGAGCTGTAAAAAAGGAAAAAAAAAAACACAACAGCACTGCCTCCATGGGAGTCTCCAGCCGAGTGACACTTCTTCTTGGTGACAGCTCTTATAGCTGAGGGCGGAGCCACCCGGTGACGTAAATGGGTGACCCTGCCCCCTCTGACTCCTCGTGACGTCAGAGGAAGGCGGGGTCATCCGTTTACATCACACTTCAGCTATATAAGAGCTGTCACCAAGAAAAGTCACTTGGCGGGAGCCTACCATGGAGGCGGAGCTTTTGCGTTTTTTGGTTTTCTTTTTCGGCTCATCAGCGTCATGATAGAAGATGAATGGACATCGCGGGATATTTTTATTTTTTTATCTTTTGATAAAGGACTTGTCCCTACGTGTCTGCTGTCTTTTTTATTATTTTTTAATCTTTCTTTTGTGAAATGGTAGGGGTACAATGTTGTACCCCTTACCAATTCACATAGGGGTGGCTGGGATCTGGGGGTTCTCTTGTTAAACGGTGCTTCCAGATTCCAATAAGCCCCCCACCTGCATACCCCCACAACCACTGGGCAAGGGTTGTGGGGATGAGCCCCTTGTCCCCATCAACATGGGGACAAGGTGCTTTGGGGGGCTACTCCAAAGCACCCTCCCCATGTTGAGGGCATGTGACCTGGTACGGTTCAGGAGGGGGGGGGCGCTCTCTCGTCCCCTCTCTTTTCCTGCGGCCTGCCAGGTTGCGTGCTCGGATAAGGGTCTGGTTTGGATTTTGGATGGGCCCCTACGCCATTTTATTTTTTTTACATTTTGGCACATGGTTCCTCTTAAAATCCATAGCAGACCTAAAGGGTCTGGTATGGATTTTGGGGGGCCCTACGCCATTTATTTTTTATTTGGCACAGGGTTTGCCTTAAAATCCATACCAGACCTGAAGGGCCTGGTATGGATTTTGGGGGGACCCCCACAAAATTTTTGGTTCGGGGTTCCTCTTAATATTCATACCAGACCCAAAGGGCCTGGTAATGGACTGGGGGGGAATCCATGCCATTTTTTTTAATGAGTTTTATCTATATTGCCAAGACCCGACAATTCATTACAGCCACGATCAGTTTTAAATTACTTTTTTTCCTTTAAAAATTTTATTTTGCTGTGGTAATGTTCTAAACAGGGGAAAACTGCGCCACTGTACAGGCATACTATATACACCCCCCCCCCCCCCAGGCATGATATTTAAAGGAATATCAAATTTTGTTTCACTCTAAGCATTATTAGAATCACTGCTCCCAAAAAAACAGCCATTTTTTAAACTTTTTTTTGCCATGATACATGTCCCCTGGGGCAGGACCCAGGTCCCCAAACAATTTTTATGACAATAACTTGCATATAAGCCTTTAAAATTAGTACTTTTGATTTTTCATGTTAGTGTCCCATAGACTTTAACGGTGTTTGCCACGAATACCGCATATTGTTCGGTGTTCGCCTGAACGTCTCAGCAACCAAAGTTCGGCCCAAACTTATGCTCAGGCCGAACCATTTGCCCATCCCTAGTCCCAAGTATGTTTGAAGCCATTTACTGTTGACTGTCTCACTACCTCTGCTAGAAGTTTATTTCAAGCATCAACTCTTCTTTCAGTAAAATAATACTTTCTAAGATTAGATTAGAACTTTCCTCCAGTTAGTTTGAGGTCATGTCCCTGTGTTCTTGATTTTTGTTTCATATTGAAATGCCCTCCTGAACCTTATTTAAAGGTTTCAATCATGTCTCCACTTTCCCTTCTTTCCTACAGATTGTACATATTAAGTTCCTGTAGTCGCTCGCTCTCAATGAGTTTTACTTTTACCATTTTTGTTATCCGTTTCTGAACTCGCTCTATTTTATCAATGTATTTTTGTAAGTGAGGTCTCCAGAACTGGACACAGTCTTCTAAATGAGGTCTCACTAAAGATCTATATAGGGGAATCAGGACCTCCTTTTTACTGCTGGTGACCCCTCTAATGATGCATCTAATGATGCATCCTAGAATTCTATTTGCTTTTCCCCCTGCCTGGTCACACTGTTTGCCCATTTTGAAATAATGTGAAATAAGTACCCCCAAATCTTTTTCCTCTGTAGTGCTGGCCAACACTGTACCCCCAATGATGTACTCTTGTCCATCTGCCAAGTTCACCTGGTCTTCCGCAAGTACACCTGCCCTACAGTGCATCTTGCTTGTTCCAGTAAACTTCCGGTGATCAGCGCATCAAACCACAGCAACTGGCAAACCATGCTTCTTTGGGCACTGCACTTAGGAACTGGGAAGTTCTTCCCACTTCCAGGGGTGCACTGCACTTAGCCACAAGGGGAGCCCTCTCAGCACCTCGGCCTCACACCTGGTACGTGACAGTGTGCCACTCTGACTACAAGGGAAAGCAATCCTGTGTCCACCACTGTGAGTGCAGGCCAAGGAAGGCGCTCATCTCAGCTCCAAACAACTGTTGAGCAAAGGATAGATCCCACGAAGCCGCACATCAATGCAGACCCACTGATATTGGAATGAATGGCAGTCTCAGGCTGGGCTCCTGTCAGCCCAAGCCCCCCTAGTGGGAGCCAAGGCGGAGACTGCCATTCATTTCAATACCAGTGGGTCTGCATTGTTATCAACACATGTGCCAAATTTTCAAACTAATGGTAGTTATGACCAGCTCTGAGCTGGTGTACAAAGGTACACCAGTACTCAGAATTGGGCATGTCTGTGCTAGGAAGCCTGCCAGTGTGACAGGTGCAGTGGCCAGGAAGGGAACAGAAGGAGTATCCAGTATCAACATTCCAACCAGTGCTGGACTCTAACAGATTCATGTACTTCTCTCTAAGTTGCACTTGTATTGGGCACAAACATCAACAATTTTGGTGTGGCGGCCTAACAGAATTATAAAGGACTTCTGAAAAGCCCTTGTTTACTGTAAAAATAGAACTAACCACAACACTTTTTTTTTTTTTTCATTTTAAATAGATTAATGGATTGGGTTATAAACACTTTTTTTTCACTTGGGTCACCAGAACTTGTGTTCCCTTTGGAAGATTTCTCCTCTAAATCTGTTCTGGGAACAGCCTAAAATGTGTGATTTTCTTTGACTCTTTTTACTGTTATCACAGAAAATTAATCTCTATAATGGTGACACAGACAGCAGTAAAAAAAAGTTCTAATTCCTCCCCACTTTATCAAAAAAAAAAAAAAAAACATTTGCCTTTAGTTATACCATAAATGACCCATAGCTTTTAAAAGGAAAATGTAGGCATGTTCAGCACTGACTCTCCAGGTATGACTATATTATACATAGTTACATTGATCCAGCTTTGACCAATGTAACTATGTATATACCATACTTGGCTGATTATACTGGAAGCTGGAAATCACTGAAGTAGACACCACTACTACAGTGATCTCCATTCTCCACTTGCTTCCAGGTCCCTTGCTGAGGGACTCCCCTGATGCATTGTAAACACATGAGATTGGCCACTTGGCACAGGAAAAATGCAAAGCATTTTCTGACTGGATGAGGTGGAGCATGTGACGTCACCAATCTGCCTCTCTGTCTTGTCCAATCAGATAATGGTTTCCATTCAATCAGAAAATGCAAAGCATTCTCTAACTGGTGCCTGTGCTGAGCAGCTAACCTATTATGTTCAGTAAGCAGGAGGGCAGCTGCTTGGTCTAAGACCCAGGAGCAAGTGGAGATCACATGAGTAGTGGTGTCTACTTCTATCAGTGATTTACAGCTTCCAGGGGCATTGGCCAGTTATGGTTAATGAAAAATAAATTACAGGGCCTCTTTCAGGTGGCATTCACTTCCTGGAATCCATCTGCCCTTAGGTCAGGCATGCAGGCAGGACATGTGCTTAGCTAAGAAAGCCTCTCCTTTCTTCCTTCACATGAAAGAAAAAAATGCCCGTAAAGACTCCTGGGTGTATGACATAATTTTGGCCTAGGCTGGAAACCATAAAGCAAGTAAAAAAATAAAAAATAAATAGACTTTAAAAAATTAGATATAATTCCTATTTATTTACTAATGCCGTGTACACACGAGCCAAATTTCCGATCGTGTGTACGCGGCCTAAGGTTAGCAGCATAAGGCTTAATTGAGAGTGTAAGGTTCTCCTTTAAGTATTTGATTTGTATAGATATTTTTTTGAGAATAAGAATATTGTTTAGACCCCTTTTACACCACGCCGCCCATAGCGTCAGTGGTAAAATGCCGCTATTTTTAGCGGCGTTTTAACGTCAGATTTGCGGCACATTTCAGCCGGTAGCAGTGCTGTTTTACCCCCTGCTAGTGGCTGAGCAATAGCGGCGTTTTGCCGGCGGTATTACAGCACTGCCCCATTGATTTCAATGGGGAACTGTGGTGGAGGAGCGGTAAACACACCGCTCCTTCACCGCTCCAAAGAAGCTGCTGGCAGGACTTTGCCAGCGCATCGCTGCAGTGTGAAAGCCCTCCGGCTTTCACACTGGAGACAATGGTGCAGCTGTTTTAGGGTGGATTGCAGGCACTATTTCTAAAGCTATAGCGCCTGAAAAACGCCCTTGGTGTGAAAGGGGTCTTAGTGTCACTTTAAAGTGTATCAAAACTCAAGAAAAAAAATGTAAGACATTTTGTTTTCAGTCCTTAGTTGCATTGGCTACATTATTTTCCATCATCATTTTTATCAAGCTTTTTTTCTCTTTATTTTCACTTGGTAATTCTACCATAAATGTTCTTCACGTTCCAGGGTGACAACGCTCACTCACCGTACTGTGTCTAAGGTTGGTTGTACACAAGTCGATCTATGTACCGGGTGCACATATATTGATCGAAATTTGGCTGAGTTTCAATCCATGTATGGACGGCATAGGTCAGGAAGTGTGTTAAGCCTACAGAATACCTCTCACAGAAAGCTCGGAACAATCAGCTTACTTGATTTTTTCCAGAAATGAGTTGATTTCATCCAGGGTTGACATTTACTTTTTCCACTTATTAAACTGATATAACAAAATTAATTCAGTGATATATTTAACTGATCAAAGGGAGCAAATAAGATAAATTTGTGATTAGAAACATAGAAACATAGAAAAGTGACGGCAGACAAATCAAGTGCTCATTTTAAAGGTTTATATGCAAGTTATTGTCATAAAAAGTGTTTGGGGACCTGGGTCCTGCCCCAGAGGACATGTATCAATGCAAAAAAAAGTTTTAAAAATGGATGTTTTTTCAGGAGCAGTTATTTTAATTTTAATTTTAATATTTTAATAATGCTTGAAGTGAAACAATAAAAATGAAATATTCCTTTAAATATTGTGCCTGGGGGGTGTCTATAGTATGCCTGTAAAGTGACACAGTTTTCCCGTGTTTAGAACAGTACCACAGCAAAATTACATTTCTAAAGTAAAAAAGTAATTGATCACTGATCGCGGCTGTAATGAATTGTCGGGTCTCGGCAATATAGATAAAACTCATTAAAAAAAAACTGCATTCCAGTCCATTACTAGGCCCTTTGGGTCTGGTATGAATATTAAGGGGAACCCGGAAACAAAAATAAAAAATAAAATTGCGTGGGGTTCCCCCCAAAATCCATACCAGGCCCTTCAGGTCTGGCATGGAATTTAAGAGGAACTCTGTGCCAATTTTTTTTTAAAAATAGCGTAGGGGTCCCCCACAAAATCCATACCAGACCCTTATCTGAGCACGCAACTTGGCAGGCCACAGAAAAAGTGGGGGGACGAGAGAGCGCCCCCTCCTGAACCATACCAGGCCACATGCCCTCAACATGGGAGGGTGCTTTGGAGTAGGCCCCCAAACACCTTGTCCCCATGTTTGATGGGGACAAGGGCCTCATCCCCACAACCCTTGCCTGGTGGTTGTGGGGGTATGCGAGCGGGGGGCTTATCAAAATCTGGATGCCCCCTTTAACAAGGGGACCCCCATGTGAATTGGTAAGGGGTACATTGTACCCCTACCTGTTCACAAAAAAAGTTTCAAAAATAGTAAAAAAGAAGAGGACAGTAGACACTTAGGGACAAGTCCTCTATTAAAAGATAAAAAATAAAAAATGTACCGTGATTTCCATTCATCTTCTATCACGCCGCAGACGAGCTGTAAAAAAGGAAAAAAAAACACAACAGCACTGCCTCCATGGGAGTCTCCAGCCGAGTGACACTTCTTCTTGGTGACAGCTCTTATAGCTGAGGGCGGAGCCACCCGGTGACGTAAATGGGTGACCCTGCCCCCTCTGACTCCTCGTGACGTCAGAGGAAGGCGGGGTCATCCGTTTACATCACACTTCAGCTATATAAGAGCTGTCACCAAGAAAAGTCACTTGGCGGGAGCCTACCATGGAGGCGGAGCTTTTGCGTTTTTTGGTTTTCTTTTTCGGCTCATCAGCGGCATGATAGAAGATGAATGGACATCGCGGGATATTTTTATTTTTTTATCTTTTAATAAAGGACTTGTCCCTACGTGTCTGCTGTCTTTTTTATTATTTTTTAATCTTTCTTTTGTGAAATGGTAGGGGTACAATGTTGTACCCCTTACCAATTCACATAGGGGTGGCTGGGATCTGGGGGTTCTCTTGTTAAACGGTGCTTCCAGATTCCAATAAGCCCCCCACCTGCATACCCCCACAACCACTGGGCAAGGGTTGTGGGGATGAGCCCCTTGTCCCCATCAATATGGGGACAAGGTGCTTTGGGGGGCTACTCCAAAGCACCCTCCCCATGTTGAGGGCATGTGACCTGGTACGGTTCAGGAGGGGGGGGGCGCTCTCTCGTCCCCTCTCTTTTCCTGCGGCCTGCCAGGTTGCGTGCTCGGATAAGGGTCTGGTTTGGATTTTGGACGGGCCCCTACGCCATTTTATTTTTTTTTTTACATTTTGGCACATGGTTCCTCTTAAAATCCATACCAGACCTAAAGGGTCTGGTATGGATTTTGGGGGGGCCCTACGCCATTTATTTTTTATTTGGCGCAGGGTTCGCCTTAAAATCCATACCAGACCTGAAGGGCCTGGTATGGATTTTGGGGGACCCCCACAAAATTTTTGGTTCGGGGTTCCTCTTAATATTCATACCAGACCCAAAGGGCCTGGTAATGGACTGGGGGGGAATCCATGCCATTTTTTTTAATGAGTTTTATCTATATTGCCAAGACCCGACAATTCATTACAGCCACGATCAGTTTTAAATTACTTTTTTTCCTTTAAAAATTTTATTTTGCTGTGGTAATGTTCTAAACAGGGGAAAACTGCGCCACTGTACAGGCATACTATATACACCCCCCCCCCCCCCCCAGGCATGATATTTAAAGGAATATCAAATTTTGTTTCACTCTAAGCATTATTAGAATCACTGCTCCCAAAAAAACAGCCATTTTTAAAACTTTTTTTTGCCATGATACATGTCCCCTGGGGCAGGACCCAGGTCCCCAAACATTTTTATGACAATAACTTGCATATAAGCCTTTAAAATTAGTACTTTTGATTTTTCATGTTAGTGTCCCATAGACTTTAACGGTGTTTGCCACGAATACCGCATATTGTTCGGTGTTCGCCTGAACGTCTGAGCAACCAAAGTTCGACCCAAACTTATGCTCAGGCCGAACCATTTGCCCATCCCTAGTCCCAAGTATGTTTGAAGCCATTTACTGTTGACTGTCTCACTACCTCTGCTAGAAGTTTATTTCAAGCATCAACTCTTCTTTCAGTAAAATAATACTTTCTAAGATTAGATTAGAACTTTCCTCCAGTTAGTTTGAGGTCATGTCCCTGTGTTCTTGATTTTTGTTTCATATTGAAATGCCCTCCTGAACCTTATTTAAAGGTTTCAATCATGTCTCCACTTTCCCTTCTTTCCTACAGATTGTACATATTAAGTTCCTGTAGTCGCTCGCTCTCAATGAGTTTTACTTTTACCATTTTTGTTATCCGTTTCTGAACTCGCTCTATTTTATCAATGTATTTTTGTAAGTGAGGTCTCCAGAACTGGACACAGTCTTCTAAATGAGGTCTCACTAAAGATCTATATAGGGGAATCAGGACCTCCTTTTTACTGCTGGTGACCCCTCTAATGATGCATCTAATGATGCATCCTAGAATTCTATTTGCTTTTCCCCCTGCCTGGTCACACTGTTTGCCCATTTTGAAATAATGTGAAATAAGTACCCCCGAATCTTTTTCCTCTGTAGTGCTGGCCAACACTGTACCCCCAATGATGTACTCTTGTCCATCTGCCAAGTTCACCTGGTCTTCCGCAAGTACACCTGCCCTACAGTGCATCTTGCTTGTTCCAGTAAACTTCCGGTGATCAGCGCATCAAACCACAGCAACTGGCAAACCATGCTTCTTTGGGCACTGCACTCCCTGTACCACTTCCAGGGGTGCACTGCACTTAGCCACAAGGGGAGCCCTCTCAGCACCTCGGCCTCACACCTGGTACGTGACAGTGTGCCACTCTGACTACAAGGGAAAGCAATCCTGTGTCCACCACTGTGAGTGCAGGCCAAGGAAGGCGCTCATCTCAGCTCCAAACAACTGTTGAGCAAAGGATAGATCCCACGAAGCCGCACATCAATGCAGACCCACTGATATTGGAATGAATGGCAGTCTCAGGCTGGGCTCCTGTCAGCCCAAGCCCCCCTAGTGGGAGCCAAGGTGGAGACTGCCATTCATTTCAATACCAGTGGGTCTGCATTGTTATCAACACATGTGCCAAATTTTCAAACTAATGGTAGTTATGACCAGCTCTGAGCTGGTGTACAAAGGTACACCAGTACTCAGAATTGGGCATGTCTGTGCTAGGAAGCCTGCCAGTGTGACAGGTGCAGTGGCCAGGAAGGGAACAGAAGGAGTATCCAGTATCAACATTCCAACCAGTGCTGGACTCTAACAGATTCATGTACTTCTCTCTAAGTTGCACTTGTATTGGGCACAAACATCAACAATTTTGGTGTGGTGGCCTAACAGAATTATAAAGGACTTCTGAAAAGCCCTTGTTTACTGTAAAAATAGAACTAACCACAACACTTTTTTTTTTTTCATTTTAAATAGATTAATGGATTGGGTTATAAACACTTTTTTTTCACTTGGGTCACCAGAACTTGTGTTCCCTTTGGAAGATTTCTCCTCTAAATCTGTTCTGGGAACAGCCTAAAATGTGTGATTTTCTTTGACTCTTTTTACTGTTATCACAGAAAATTAATCTCTATAATGGTGACACAGACAGCAGTAAAAAAAAGTTCTAATTCCTTCCCACTTTATCAAAAAAAAACAAAAAACATTTGCCTTTAGTTATACCATACATGACCCATAGCTTTTAAAAGGAAAATGTAGGCATGTTCAGCACTGACTCTCCAGGTATGACTATATTATACATAGTTACATTGATCCAGCTTTGACCAATGTAACTATGTATATACCATACTTGGCTGATTATACTGGAAGCTGGAAATCACTGAAGTAGACACCACTACTACAGTGATCTCCATTCTCCACTTGCTTCCAGGTCCCTTGCTGAGGGACTCCCCTGATGCATTGTAAACACATGAGATTGGCCACTTGGCACAGGAAAAATGCAAAGCATTTTCTGACTGGATGAGGTGGAGCATGTGACGTCACCAATCTGCCTCTCTGTCTTGTCCAATCAGATAATGGTTTCCATTCAATCAGAAAATGCAAAGCATTCTCTAACTGGTGCCTGTGCTGAGCAGCTAACCTATTATGTTCAGTAAGCAGGAGGGCAGCTGCTTGGTCTAAGACCCGGGAGCAAGTGGAGATCACATGAGTAGTGGTGTCTACTTCTATCAGTGATGTACAGCTTCCAGGGGCATTGGCCAGTTATGGTATATGCATATACAGTATATGTTACATTGGTTCAAGCTTTGACACAATTAGCAATATTGAGATGTCTCCACCAAGCCAGAAAACAAATTGCCCAGAAATGGTTGTCTCCTTCACCTGCTACTCATGAAGAGTGGTTAAGAGGGACTTAAAACATGATAAAAAGGGAAAGGTCAGCATATGTAAGGAGGGGATGCGTGGGTAAATTCAAAAATATATGGAAATCATGGATTGAAATGACTAGATAAATAACAGGCCTTGAAATTATTAGTGACAATATCTGAAAATATTTCTAGATGGAAATGGCTGTGTTGGGTTAAGTTGGGTCCTATTTTTTTTTTTGGGGGGGGGGGGGGGGGGGGGGGGGTTTGGGGGTGAAAGAAAGTATTGGTATAAATTGATGTAGTATTGTATTACTGTAACAATTTTGTATGTATTGATAACTATGTAAATTAAGAAAATTGTGTTTAATAAAAAAAGGATTTATTAACAAGCTGGACTAATGTAACTATGTATAGCAGGAATATGCAATTAGCGGACATCCAGCTCTACAAGTCCCATGAGGCATAGCAAGACTCTGGCAGCCACAAGCATGACACCCAGAGGCAGAAGCATGATGGGACTTGTAGTTTTGCAACAACTGGAGGTCCACTAATTGCATATCCCTGATGTATAGTATAGCCATGCATGGAGTTTTATTTTAAAGTTGTAGGAAAGTAGAAGGGTCAGTCACAGCAATGAATCACTCCATAGCTCTAATTTATAAAGTTTGCTCAGCGGCTTACAAAAGGGAGAAAGTAGAGTTACAAAACAATTTAATACAAGAGGGTTATGATTTAAACCAGCTGACAATCAAACAGGCTCTTTTAAACAGTTCATTTGGGACTTTTGTACTTTATACAGTAGCCTGGGTTATGTTGAAGAATGTGTTGTAGAATACACCCCACCTTTACTTCCTTCCACTTGCTGGAATTTTCCTAACTCTAGTCAACATTTATAACCCTTTTTATGAAAGTACAATGTTGCTTCAAGCAAATATTTTTTTGAAGCCGTCTGTACACAAAGGTGCGCTGCCCCTCTGCTCTTTCTCTGATGCACTGCTATATATACAGAAGTGTGCTTTGAAATCCTTACAATATACACTATAATTGTAAGTGTTGTCATGAAAGCAGGCTTCACAGCATGAGTTAATTTGACAGTCAGTGGAGAGTGCACATTTCATTATGTTGTGAATGTGCTTAGGTTGCAGTTCTCACTGCACTTTGTCAGCCATTAGTCACAGACTTCTAACACGTTTATGATCTGATGCTTTAGCAGCCCCCTTGATGTAATACATTGTATTCAAATTGTTAATGTTGTAAATCGTACACGCTTAAATAATACTTCATAATACAATTAGGATTCTTTTTTCAAAGCCGGTGTACTGAATCTATTTAGCCCTTTTACATTCTGTTGTGCAAATAATACAGGCTATGACATTATCTCTATCCCAATTATTAATCATGGCTGCAATTAGTTCAGCATGCAGCAGATGGAACAGAACATATCCTGGGGTTCCAATGAAACTTACAGGGAAGGATTTAATAATAAAAAAGCAAATAACCATAAAGTACAGTAGCCCTCTTTTTTGTTTTTTTGTTTGGGGGGTATTGAGAAATGACCCTCCCCAAATAGAATAAGCCTGTGAGTAGATAAGAGAACAAGAACCTTTGCTAAATAATTAAGAAGAGTGTGTTTGTTAATAGTTGGCAAACGTGGCAGTGCCTCCACCCAGAACAAGGCCCCTGTGAACAGAAGGGATTCCCTTCCTTGAAAACAACCAGTAATCTAATAAAGATAATTAAGAGCAGAAGAACTAGGGTTGTTGGTTCAAATCCCGACTACGGCACTACCTGCACAGAGGCTGCATGTTCTTCCTGTGCCTGTATGGGTTTTCTCTGGGTACTCTGCTTTACCGGAATGGAGTTCCAAACCTGCCAACTGTAAATATAATGTAGCACCAACACTTTACTAAAGTGTGTATAATACAAATTTAGTTTTTAGAGAACTGTAACAGAGTTCTGGGGGTTAATTGTACAGGTCTTTTACTTTGGCATCAGTTGGCTGGGCTGTACTGAAGTTCTGCCTGGTCATAGGTGCAGTGAGGCACCTGTGACAGGCTGAGAACCAAGCCTGGTTGGACGTGTTAGGTACCAATCTTTCTCAGAGCCAATCAGTGGGCGCGTCTGACCCCGCTGTGTAGTCTGGGTAAGGGGTATTTAAGATGCTGAAGTCACGTGTTCAGGTTTTTGGCTTGCGCTTTGATTCCTGGTTCTGGTCCAGACCAACCCCATAAGGGGTCCCGGACCCAGGAGTGTCTGCCGTCCCCGTAAGCATGGTCACCATGACCAGCCCCAGAGGCCCTCATGGTCTGGGGTGGGGATCCGTCCGTTTCCGAGCCTTGGAACTGGCTAGTTCGAGGCCCAGTAACTGAATGAGGATTCGGAGGTGTCCCGGTGTGCTCTCAGCATTGGAGAGACACGGCAACTCGTACAAGCGACCAGGGGAGGACTCTTCGTAGGAGGGCCAAGAAGCTGGCTGCTCGGTAAGAGCCTGGGAGCTGAAGTTGTATGGACACTAGTAAATCCACATTTCTTACGGTATCGCCAAGCTGGCTGAAATATCCAGTGAGGAAAGTTCCTAACTTATCTTCAGTTACAATCTAGTCTGTGGCAGAGACTTCTGTCACTTGTTTGTTGCCAAATCTACCGTTAGAGGTTTATCCAGCAGTGAAGTGCCCAGATGCGAGTGGCTCTCTAAGGAGACATTCAATTGATGTCAGCAGTTCTGAAGTGCCTGAGTTTTATCACCCATGCCCTCTATTCCCAATTGAGAGACTGTGTTATAGTTGGATGACCAAAAAACGACGCAACGGCGTACGTCATCACGTTCAAACGACCGGACTTACAAACAGACTTTATTCTGTTGGTGTGTGGGCAAGTCCGATCGTTCGAAAGTCCGTCGTAAGTCCGTCGAAAGTCCGTCGGAAAGACCATCGGACCTTTGATGCTGAAAAGTCCGGTCGTGTGTACACGGCATTACACATCTGAAAACCTAGAAAATATCAATCTTATGGAAAAAATATTCCACACATTACAGAACACTAATCATTTTTATAATAAAAAATGGGACCCATGGCTTAATTTTTCCAATCTCTTTTTCAACCCTGAATGATATTACTAGTAATATATGTCTGAAGAACATTATAAGATTTGTATATTTACAATATTCATAGAGTATAATATTATAATTTTAACTTACTAAAGCAAACTATATCCCTCAAGTATCACAAAATAAATATGTTATTCTTTCCTATGTGTAAACTACCTGTATTGTACTTTCTTTTGGCATATGACAAAGCTTTTTGTACCACCTTTTGTACCAAAAAAAAAAAATAGTTTGTAAACAAAAAAAGAATAAAGTACATTCTAGTATTGGAGAGAGGGTGGTAAACTAAATTATTCAAAGGGATGGAAAATCTGACTTACAGTTAAAGATTCATTTAAAAACTTAAATTATGTATCCTTGAAAAAGAGATGCCTTAGAGGAAACTTAATTATCAAGTTTAAATATATCCAAGGCCAGTTTAAGTATTATAAGGATTTTGGAAAAATCACTTTTCTCACAGTGTACATTGGAAGCTGCTGCAAATCTGTTGAATCCTGCCTCTTTTCCTGACTGGAGGACATCCAACATCATCCAGATCTTCCTGCCCAGCCCTGCCCTGCCCAGCCCTGCCCTGCCTATCCCTGAGCTACCCCTTTCATATATTGGATTTCAGTCTTTCATGAAAGCTCTGCATCACATGATACCAAAGGCAGTCTGCATGCAAAATATGCCAAAATATGACCACTAGCTCCCTCAAACTTAATGGATCGAAAACTGAACTACTGCTCCTCGACGCAAACCGAAGGAAAAAAACGAAGACCCCATGGACACCACCAACCATCCTTGGCCAGACCATCATCCCAAGCACCAAAGCCAAAAGCCTCGGAGTCATCTTTGATTCAGAGATGACCATGGAGGCACAAATGGGATCAGTAATCAGCGGATCCTATCATCTCCTCCGCATGTTTCGCAGACTCATTCGATTCATTCCGGAAAATTAGAAAGCAGTAGTAGTAGGAACCATCATCAATTCGCGACTCGACTACGCAAACTCCCTCTACATAGGATTACCGGATTACCTGATTGCACGCCTTCAAGTCGTCCAAAACACAGCAGCAAGAGTAGTCACCGGAAAGAAACCTTGGGAATCCATCCCTAAGGACCCTCCACTGGCTGACGGTAAAAGACAGAATCACATTCAAGACCCTCTGCCTCACCCACAAATGTACACAAGGAAATGCTCCTCAATACCTTTGTGAGAAAATAGAAAAATACATACCAAATCGCAGCCTTCGATCGACAAACCAGAACCGCCTTCTCATCCCCAAAGCTCGATACAAATCTAAGGGAGAACGAAGATTCGCAGTACAGGGACCTCGGCTATGGAATGCTCTACCAAACAACATCCGCTTGGAAGAAAACCATCAGGCCTTCAGGAAAAAACTCAAGACACACCTCTTCTAATATCGCAGGACAACAAGAGCAGTCAAGCGCCTTGAGGCGATTCAGTTCGCATTTGCAGCGCTATACAAATCATTCATTCATACCTAGTAACGCACCCTGTATCGCTTGCAGTCCTAACACTACTAAATTTATGAGCGTCTCCACAGTGGAAGCACATGCATTCTAATGGATCAATAAGGGGTAGGTGGGCTTGGAGGTAGCCCAGTCCTCCTTAAATGCACAGGGGGCACATTAGACACCCAGGGTGCTGTAATGTTTTCAGGAAGCTATGGAGAGTACCCTGCTGGCCTCGTCTACCAGCCATGGTCTGCTTTCATTGCTTTTAGAAGCACATAGACCCAGTGATGACACCATGTCTGAAATAGAATATGCACTAAGAATGGAAAATGTTTTATTTAAAAATGTAACTGGCATGTTGATGATAAGGAAAACGATGAACCAGGAAAGGTGTATATAAGCAGATTCAACTTCAACTTTAACAGTGTCATAAGTGTGTTTGCTGTAAATGCCTTCTAAATATATGTGATGGAGGCTCACCTCCAGACTGCAGACTGTCACAATCACAACTAAATCCTGGAAAAAGACCATTGTCTCCAACCCCCCAGGCCCTTTGATGTACTAATTTTACGAATACATTGATTGCTATTCTTTGATTTCAATGGCCACTTTTTCATACAACTGATGAACAGAACCAAAGCAGACATAGCTGCTCTTAAATTTTTATGGTTATTTCTATTTATTATAAATGTTGCTGCCCCTGACCATCTAACAAATCATTTTTACATTTAAGTCCTTAACATTGTATTGAAACATAAAGTTTGTATATCATAATTTTTTTGTAAATTTTCACATCTTCCTATGTTTTGCAATAAATCCCAATATATTCATAGTCCTGTAATAGAATGAATGAATGAATGAATGAATAACTTGTATAGCGCTACAATGCGAACTGAATCGCCTCAAGGCGCTGTATTGACATTTGGTTGTCGAGCTTCTAGAAGAGGTGGGTCTTGAGTTTCTTCCTGAAGGCCTGATGGTTTTCTTCCATGCGAATGTCGGTTGGTAGAGCGTTCCATAGCCGTGGACCTTGGACAGCGAATCTCCGTTCCCCCTTTGATTTGTAGCGGGATTTGGGAATGAGGAGAAGATTTTGATAGCCGATCGAAGACTGCGACTCGGTATGTAGTGTTTTATTTTCTCGCGAAGGTATTGCGGGGCGTTTCCATGTGCGCATTTGTGGGTGAGGCAGAGGGTCTTGAATGCGACCCGACTCCTTACATTTAGCCAATGTAGGTTCCTCAGAGAAGGGGAGATGGATTCCCAGGGTTTTTTTCCTGTTATCAGCCTTGCCGCTGTGTTTTGGATAAGTTGTAAGCGCGCAAGTTGATAACCCTATGTAACCCTATGTAGAGGGAGTTAGCATAGTCGAGTCGAGAATTGATGATCGTTCCAACTACCACTGCTTTGTCCTCTTTTGGAATGAAGGGGAGGAGTCTGCGTAGCAGGCGGAGCAGATGGTGAGAACCACTGACCACTGCTCCTATTTGGGCATCCATTGACATTTCTGAGTCAAAAATGACTCCGAGACTCTTAGCCTTGGTCCTTGGGGCGATGGTCTGTCCAAAGATGGTAGGAGGTGTCCAAGGGATCTTGGTTCGGGGGTTATGATTTGCATGTAGAATAAGAAGTTCTGTTTTTGATTCATTAAGTTTGAGGGAGCTGGCAGTCATCCAGTCGTCTATCATAGTGAGGCATTTTCCTAATTGCTGATGATGGTCTTTTTGTCCGGTGATACGAAAATATAATTGAGTGTCGTCGGCGTATGAGTGGAAGCAGAGGTCTGATCTTCTGATGATGAGGAGTGGGCGAATGTATAAATTGAAGAGGACTGGCGACAAGGGTGATCCTTGAGGGACTCCACAGGAGATTGCCCGGGTTTCAGAGGTGAAACCTCCTAGTTTCACTGTCTGAGAGCGATTTCCTAGGAAGGATGCAAACCATTGCAGATCTGAGCCAGTGACTCCTGCTACTTCTGTGAGGCGGATGAGTAGAGTATTGTGGTCCAAAGTATCAAACGCTGCACTGAGGTCCAATAGTACCAGGAGACATGAATCTCCGTCATCCGCTGCTTCGAGGGCATCGTCCCATATCTTCAGGAGTGCGGTTTCTGTCCCATGGCCTGGGCGGAATCCTGATTGTAACGGGTCCAGGAGTGTGTGTGTGTCCAGGTGGCGTTGTATCTGTTGTACTACCGCTTTCTCCATAATCTTGGAGATGTTGTTCAAGCTTGTAATTGGTCTGCGGTGGTTAGGGTCCCGTGGGTCGAGGTTGGGTTTCTTTAGCAGGGGTTTGATGATGCCTTGTTTGAGGGCGCCTGGAACAATCCCTTCTTTGAACGATTGATTTATGAGGTGTGTTATGGTGGGAGCCAGGATGTCGGAGCATTCTTTCAGGAGTTTTGTGGGGATGATGTCAATGGAGGATGTGCTGTCTCTGAGATTTTTGATGATGTTTTTAGTAGTATCCGTGGTAATTTGGATCAGAGAAAACTTTGGTGGTTGTGGGATGTTTGTGTCGATATCGACTTTTTGCTCTGACTGCCTGCCGTCGGATGTCTTTTTCTGACCAATTGTTTTCCTGATGTTGTCGATTTTATTGATGAAAAAATCTGATAATTCATTGCAGAAATCTTGGGTTTCATTAGCGGGGGGCTCTAAGCATGCCGGGTTCATCGACTGAGCGACTATTTTAAAAAGTTCCCGGGGGTGATTTAAGGCCGCTGAGATGGTATTTGAGAAATGGTCTTTTTTTGCTTTGAAGATTGCCTTCTGATAATTCTGTGTGTGTCCTTTGTATTTTGTGTGATTTCCATTGGTGGGATTTATTATCCATGCTCTATCGGCTCTTCTGCGTTCTTGCTTGAGTAGCGTGAGCGAGCTATTGAACCATCCTGCGTTTTTCCTCTTGATGAGAGTTCTGCGTTTTGGAGCCACTGAGTCTGCTGATTGCAGTAATGCATTGTTTAGGGAGCTGAGAGTTTGCTCCGATGAGTGGGTTAAATTCAGAGTTGCTATTTTGTTTGATAAGATGGTTTTGAAGGAGTCGGAGTGCAGTTTTTTCTGCGATCTGGTCCAATGAGTTGTTGTTGCAGGTTTCTGTTTTTGGCGGGTGGTGTTGGTGAAGATTTTGAATTTGATGGCGTGGTGGTCCGTCCATGGTAGTGGTATGTTGTCTACTGTGTTGATGTCCAGATTTTGGTTGAAGATGAGGTCCAGAGTATGTCCTGACCCGTGTGTGGGGGTCTTTATCAGTTGCTGGAGACCCAGTTCTTCCAGTTGGCTGATGCAGGCGGTCGCGATCGGGTCTTGGGTAGAGTTTGCCCAGAGGTTGAAGTCTCCAAGTACCAGCAGGTTTTTGGATTTCAGTGTGTGTATTGAGATAAACTCTGTGAGGGGTGTAAGCAGATTGGTCTTAGGTCCTGGTGGTCTGTAGCAAAGTAGAATGTGGGTGGTTTCATGGGGTGTTGATTGAAGATGTAGCGTCAGTGTCTCCATAAAAGGCACTGGGTTCTGTAAGATTGTTTTGGTGAGTGCCAAGTGCGATTTAAAAATCACTGCTAGGCCTCCTCCTTTTTTTCCTATCCGATGTTCCGTTAGGATCCTGTAGTTCTCCGGCACCAATTCGGTGAGGATGGTGTTGCAGTCGGGTGTTAGCCAGCTTTCCGTAATGAAGAGGCAGTCTATATTGTTTTGGGTGATGAATTCGTGTACTTCTAGTCTGTGTTTGGCTGCAGATCTGGTGTTGATCATGGCGCATGCTAATTGTTGTGGTTGGGTAGGTATCTTCCTGTTTTTGCAGGTTGATTGTAGGTCAGTCTTTAATAGATGTTCTTTTCGTAGAATTTTTTGAATGGGAGCTGGCAATGTTGCGGTGGTATTTCTTAGTCTGTGGAGGACTTCAGCTGAATATTTAAGGTAGCACATGGCCAGAGGATGAAGTTGATGGTCCGGGATGACTGAGCTGATGATCCGGATCCGGGTTTGTCTTGTTATCAGTCTAAGTATCAGACTTGCCGCCGCGTAGACTAAAGCCAGCAAGTTGATCGTGTGGTGCCCTATGTGTGAGGATGCTGATCCTGATCCGGGTTTGTCCAGTTATAAGTCTAGGTATATGACTTGCCGCCGCGTAGACTAAAGCCAGCAAGTTGATCGTGTGCCCTGTGTGTGAGGACTTGGTTTGGTTTAGTAGTAGTTTCCTGGCTGTTCCGGCTGCCTCTGCTTGTCGCAAGGAATCCTGGACCAGAAGAATGCTGCAGGTGACAGCTGCGGTGTGTTGCTTAATTGAAGCGAGTAGTTCCTGTAGGGGAGATGGGGGCCTGTTGAACCTACCGCCCTCTCGTTGATCCAGAGGAAGGCGAAAAAACCCCTAACTGTGCTGGCCAATTGCTCAGTGGGGGGAAAAATTCCTTCCTGACCCCGAGAGGCGGTCGGACAAAGTGCCCTGGATCAACTACTGGTGGGGGGGGAAGGGGGGGATCCCGAGAGCTTACCTGATTGGAGATAGTCCCTGAAGCGCTTGCTGTGTTGCCTGATGCTTCTGCGATGAAGTCCGGTTGCTGGGTAGGGGTGTGCTGAAGGGGGTGGGCACGCCGGCCTGCAGAAAGGAGGAAAGGATAAGCAGGGGGTGGGATGAGGTGGGATGAGTCTCATCCGCAGCCGGTTCCTTCCTTGTCTATGAAGCTAGAGCCGGGCGATGGCGGCTGCGGATGGAGTGGAATGGAGGAATGGAGACATTGGGTTGGTTTACTAAAGGAAAATACACTGTTCACATTACAAATGAAGTTTCCTCAGAGCTCAGTAAATGATGTGACACTTCTGTTTTGCAAAGAATAACCAATCATGTGTAAATTAAAAAAAGAGCATTTTTGCTTGCTCATGATTGGATTATAGAAGTCAGCAGAGCTTTACTACATTCACTTAGTTTTAGATTAAGTTCCCTTGCAGAGTGCAAATGCACTTGCCTAGTGAACAGTCTACTTGACTTTAGAAAATCAACCCAATTATCTCACTATATAACCTTAAAAATAGCAAAATGCAGCTCTGGGTTAGGATAAGGAATGCAGATATCCCATATCAAGAAAACAATGAAAACAAAGGGTATTACCCAAAAGTGCAATACAATGCTGATAATACGTAATAAAGTGCAAAAGTGCACTAAAATAATAAAAAATAAGCAAATATACAATTCATATGCGATTAAATGCTAAAAACAAGATTAAAAAAAGTTACAAACGCACATAATAGTGCTAAATTTGCAATGTTGCAATGTCCACATGTGTGATTCTGTGCAATATATATATATATATATATATATGAACAGAAATTGCATATGGAAAAAGTTTGATGCAATAAATGCTAAAAAATGTAGAGTATAAGATTTTCTATCATTTAAACCCAGTCTTGCCACAAAGAGTTAATCCAGCTCTGAGCAATCCTCTTTAATTCAGTGAGATAAATCTTGACAAACAGAGAAAAACTTTGTCAAATCCTCCCCCTTGCTGTGAGTGACAGGCGATTTACATATCTCGTGCACTAGCCTAAGAGACGTGCATTATTTTTTTAATTCCCTCCCTTTCTTCTGCTGCTCTGCCAGGATTGGATGTTGCACACCTCAGCATAATTGGGCATGCTGAAGTCATGTGGTTACTTTCCTGTCTTTTCACTGGATGTTAGGGATCATAGCAGAAGTTCAGTGTAAGAAATACACAGGAGAAAATGTATATTGACAAGGGGAGTGTAGATACATGCAGGAGGCATTTTTCGGGTCTCATAACAGACAGAGGAAAGACATTTGACAGGTAAAGATACATGCAGGAGGCATGTATATCCTTATAGATAACCCCTATGGCAGTAGTTTAGAAAGGATGACATTGGGTTTACATCCACTTTAAGTGGCTAAAATCCAATATAAGTGACTTCAGGTGCAGCATGGAGCATAGATTAGCTGGTGGACACCGTGATACCCATCACCTCATTAAGATAAAAGGCTTACCAGAAAGCTTGCGACCCCCCCTTCTCAGGGAGGTCAAAAAGTGCTTTAATGAAATTGGGGATCCACCAATCGAAGACTGTGACTTTCCTCTCCGATCAGCCATTAGCAGCCAACCAGCATAAGCAGCAGAAGATGATGATATGTAGGAAGAAAGAGAGTCCAAATAGTGCAGAATGTCTCTTTCAAATGAATTTATTTAGTAAAAATGGGGGTTCAGCAGCTGTATAAAAACACTGGATAGCAAATTCCAGTCCAAAACACAGAGTAATACTTGCAAGTAGAAAAAGTCCGTACAGGTTTGTAAGTTCAAATCGCGCATGCGCAAAGCGTGTGTGCGTAGCGTCCCGATGATCATTTTGTCATATGTGACGTCATCAGGGGTACTATATAACCTTGTAAGAAATAATACCTATATCTGAAATATTAAACAATTTATCTTGTTTTGCGTCTTTTATTTTGTAATATATCTAATTCTATATATTTTTTTCTTTTCAGTCCAAAACATATGTGTGCAATAGTCAAGGAGAAGTTGTTTGTTTCACTGTCGACTTTGTAACAGGATTTACCTGCTTCGACAGCAAATCAAAGGTAAGAAAACAAATGTGATTTGTGAAAATTCTGATGCGACATAAAATCAAGGACAGAAAAACCAGTGGAGTCTGTAGATGCATTGTTTTCTTTTCTTTTATGTCTAACCTCGCCACTATATCTCTTTTTTGCAGATAAAATGACAGTGCAAAAAATACAGAATGTTAAAATAAAACGTTGCCCTCATTTAAAAAATATGAAAGCAGAAAGGATTTTTATTGCAGAAAATAAAGGCTTTTTACCTTCCTGTTTGCAAGATCATTTAGAATGTGCACTGCTCATCTTAGTGTACATTCTTGCCATGCCTCGATGCCAGGATAAGTGAACTCTTGTGTGCATTAGCAGGAGTTACTTTATCCTGGGCCAATAAAGATGGCCAAAGATGCCAAACCCCAGAAGAAGACCTGGGGAAGATGTTGATGCAGAAGACGGAGCTCACTGATGCAGTAGAATTAAACCTAAAGTATAAAAAAAAAAAAAAAAAAAAAACATACCTGGTGGCAAACATCTATTGAATGTACACTGAGCTGTATGTGCATTCCTGGCACGCGCTGGCTGTGCCAGAATTACCAACTAATATGCACATGTGTAGGGTGGCACCCAATCCTTCACCCCCCTGGACAATCAAGAGGTTTAAAACTCGTCTCCCAGGAGTAGTCTAGGGAGAAGATGACAGCTACCAGTGACGGATGAAACCATTGCATCGTTGGAAGGTGCAATGATCATTTTCCAGAGTTTAGTTGCCCTTTAAAACAGATCAGAATAAAATTTGAAAAATATGGGACTTTAACCCTTTTACTGCCAAGTCCGTACGCTGTACGGACCTGCAGAAGTGCCCGCAGGTAGCCAAGTCAGAACAGCGTATGGACCTCCGATTTCCCTCTCCTATAAGCTTATGGTCACTTCTATGACCATAAGCTTATATAAGAATTGTTTATCAGACTCTGCTGAACAATTCTATAACTCTGATTAGGGGCTTACAACCCGCTGATCAGAATTATTAACCCCAATTGTGACCGCCCCCCCCCCTCCACCCATGTCGCTGCTTCCCTGTCCCCTGCCTCTCCACCCCGCAGCACCCTTCCATATAAAACTACCCCCCACTCTCCTCTCCTATCTCCTTAAACCCCCTTCCTCACCCCTTGCACTAATTACCCCCCCTCCACCCGATCCAACCTCCCCTGTAAACTTGCTCCCCGCAGCCACCATCATTAGCAGACATTCCTCCTCTTCCACTCCTGCCGGCTTCAGGTGCTGTATGGGGCTTGGAGGGGATCCAGATGTATCAGATCACCCCCCCCCCCAACTGCCCCCGCACCCCCAATCCATGGCACTCTGAGTGGCATCTCTCCTTCCCCTCCCGCCGCCTGCAGCTTCTCCCTGCACTGATCTCCGTGATCTGTCAGGCTGGGGAGCGTGGCGGAGAGGGAAGCGGTGTGGGTGGGGGTGAAGTTGGGGCTTGAGGGGTTTAGTAAACATGTGTTTACTAAGCTCCCCCCTGTTGAAGAGAGGGTGCATGAAGCGATCACTACTGATCACTGCTATATGCCCATTGACACTGACAGCTGATATATTGTAACCGTGAGTGTTACAATGTATCAGACTGTCATTTTGTTAATGAATGGAATCGCTATACAGAATCCTCATTCGTTAAAGTAAAATGCTGCAGAGAAAAGGGACTATCTTCATTCCCTTTCTCTGTCTCAAAAAAAAGATACGAGGATCTGTTTAGACCTCTGATATCTCACCAAAGACCCCACCCCCCCCCCCCACCCCCCACCCCCCCCCCCCCCCCCCCCCCCCCCCCCTCCCACCCCCCCCCCCCCCCCCCCCCCCCCCTCCTAAAAAAAATAAAAAATAAAAAGTTACTGTAAAAAAAAAAGTAAAATAAAAAAAAAAACATAGTAAGACCCCCCCGGTTCTCCCGCACTGACTCCTTCACAGTGACGGTCCCCCCACCGCACTCACCCCTCCATGGATACCTCAGCTTCTCCTCCCGGCCAATCCGATCTGTCCTGATTGGCCAGGAGGAGAAGCCGGAAGATGATGGCGAATATTCATTTGTTATTGTAAAAAGTGGGTGGGTTTGGGGTGCAATGCTCTGCGCCCTGAGCCCAACCTTTTTCAAGCCAATTAGATCCTCAGGCTCTAATCATGTAGCTTAAAAAAAAAAACTCATACAAATGTATGAGTCCGGCGCCCTGAAGGGGGGGGAAGGGGGGGCCCTAATAAACCAGCCGCTCCTGGTAAGACCCTTTTTACATGGAGGGGACTCTGTCAAGTAGATCCACCTGCTCAGCGGGGGATCTGTCTGCTGATCCCCGCTGAGCAGGCGAATGACAGGTCCAGTCCTCTCCGCTGATGCAGAGCAGACACAGCTTGCTTATCTCTATGGGTTTCCAACGGATGCCATCCGATCTGATCTGCTAGATGGATGAGGAATGTAATCCCCATCCGTCTGTTTTTAGCGGACTGGATCAGATGCTTTGATGTCCATGAGATTCACTTTGTAATGTTTAATTGATCATTCATTTGTTGTCACACACATGAACACAAATAAGCACCTATTCTTATATTTTATTTTATCCGCTTCCCGACCGCCTCCTGTAGATATACGTCAACAGAATGGCACGGGCAGGCAAAAGCACGTACCTGTACGTCCCCTTTAATTTGCCTGCCCGGGGGTCGGGAGCTCCGTGACCACGGCCGCGGGACCAGCGGACCAGCGGACCCGATCGCCGCTGGTATCCCGCGATCGGGTTACGGAGCTGAAGAACGGGGAGAGGTCTATGTAAACAAACCTCTCCCCGCGCTTCCTACACTGACTGTCAGTGATCGGCGGTTCCCTGTCATCGGGAACGCCGATCAATGACGTCAGACGTACAGCCACGCCCCCCTACTGTAAAAAAAAACACAACACGTCACACTGACTCCTCCCCGCCCCCTAGTGGTTAACCCCCTAACTACAACTGTCATTTACATAGGAATCAGTGCTATTTAAATAGCAGTGATTGCTGTATAAATGACAAATGTCCCAAAAATGTGTCAAAAATGTCCGATGTGTCCGCCAAAATGTCGCAGTCACAATAAAAATCGCTGATCGCCGCCATTACTAATAAAAAAAAAAATATTAATAAAAATGCTATAAAACTATCCCCTATTTTGTAAACGCTATAACTTTTGCGCAAACTAATCAATAATCGCTAATTGCGATTTTTTTTTCCAAAAATATGTAGAAGAATACGTATCGGCCTAAACTGAGGAAAAAAAATGTTTTTTTATATATTTTTTGGGGATATTTATTATAGCAAAAAGTAAAAAATATTGCATTTTTTTCAAAATTGTCGCTCTATTTTTGTTTATAGCGCAAAAAATAAAAACCGCAGGGGGCAATCAAATACCACCAAAAGAAAGCTCTATTTGTGGGGAAAAAAGGACGCTAATTTTGTTTTGGAGCCACGTCGCATGACCGCGCAATTGTTAGTTAAAGCGACGCAGTGCCGAATTGCAAAAAGGGGCCTGGTCCTTTGGCTGCCAATTGGTCCGGGGCTGAAGTGGTTATTCACTCATACTAATGGTGATTTTATCACCTCAAGGGGTGCAGATATTATTTGTTACCATCCCCACACACAGGGTGCCGATTCTAGTTTATTTATTCACTATTGAATAGGAATATACTTCATCTGTTCTAGCTTATATTTGTTTTTTATGGACATGTTCCTGGTTATGAAAACTATTAAGGTACTCCCAAATCAAAAGCCATGGCTGGATGGTAAAGTGAGGGCTCAGCTTAGAGCAAGAGATGTGGCCTTTAGGCTGGGTTCACACCATTGCGAATTGGATGTGGGTTTACTGCATCCAATTTGCAATAGCAGGAGATTTTGATCGGCTCTCTATGGAGCTGGTTCACATATCTCCGCGGTGCGCGGTGCGATTTAAAAAAAAATGCTGTGCGTCTTTTGGTCTCTCGCTCTCTCTCTTTTTTTAGCAAATCTCACCTATATTGTTTTTTTTCTACCTTAGTGCAAACAAGAACTTCTAAAAATTGTTTCTTTAAATTATCAAAAAGATTTAATCCCACTTTCAAGGAAGTATAGGTAACCAAAATAAGCAAAATATGATTTAGGTATGAGGAAAGTAGCCTAGTGGCCTCAGAGGATTCACTAAAAGTGTGAAATAGTCTTAAAAAATAAGCTTATGACTCAAATCATGAGTAACAAGAAAATATTGAATGTGCACTGCAAGCCAAAAGAGCCTACAGAAAACGCCACGAGGCACTTGGAACGTTTAGCAGAATCATTTCAGCATTAAATCAAAGATAAACTAGTGAAATACCATGTAGATAATATTCACATGCAGATGCTAAAGCGTAGGATTTAGGGAAATATTACTTTTAAATGTTATATTTCATGCTGTGCTCAGTAATGTTACTAAAAGCCAGGCTACAAAGAGAATGTTGAGAAAAATATATGTATTACCAATAATGTATGTAAATATTTCTACAAATATGTATAAAAAGTGTTCTTGGCAGCCTGGAAAATTAGATATCTGCCATCTATAAAACTTTGCTGTTCAGCCTGATGACTGGTGTCAGCTGTTAAAGCAAATAAAAAAGGCTTAAAGTCTAAATCTGGGCAAATATAAAACTATCCCTTGCAGTGGAGCTGTGCCCACGCTGCAAGGGTTAATTGATTGTTTATGTCTAAGAGAACAATAAGGAAATATACTCCTCTCCTCCCTGCAGCTAGACCAGTCCTTGCAGCTTCTGCAGCCCCACGCTATAGTGGTCTGGGGTCCTGGCAAGGGATGAGCCGAACACCCCCCCGGTTCGGTTTGCACCAGAACTTGTGAACAGGCAAAAAATTTGTGTAAACACCATTAAAGTCTATGGGAAACGAACATGACAAATCAAAAGTACTAATTTTAAAGGCTTATATGCATGTTATTGCCATAAAAAGTGTTTGGGGACCCGGGTTCTGCCCCAGCCGTTTTTTCAGGAGCAGTGATTTTAATAATGCTTAAAGTGAAACAATAAAAATGAAATATTCCTTTAAATATTGTGCCTGGGGGGTGTCCTTAGTATGCCTGTAAAGTAGTGCATCTTTCCAGTGTTTAGAACAGTACCACAGCAAAATGACATTTCTAAAGGAAAAATTTTAACTTAAAACTGCTTGTGGCTTTAATTAATTGTCGGATCCTGGCAATTAAGATAAAAATCTTTGGAAAAAATGGCATTCTATTACCAGGTCCTTTGAGTGTGGTATGAATATTAAGGGGAACCCCCGCACCAAAATGAAAGAAAAAATGCATTGGGGCCCACCAAAATCCATACCAGGCCCTCCAGGTCTGGTATGGATATTAAGGGGAACCCTGCGCCAAAATTTAAAAAAAAAAATGGTGTGAAAAGGGCATGGGGGTCCCCTAAAATCCATACTAGACCCTTATCTGACCAGGCAACCTGGTAGGCTGCAGGAAAAGGGGGGACAAGGGAGCACACCCCTCCTGAACCGTACCAGACCACATGCTCTCAACATAGGGAGGGTGTTTTGGGGTAAAAAATTGTAAAAAAGTCCTTCATATAAAAAAAGTGTCCCGTGATGTAACTCCATCTTCGATGACAGCGCAGACGACCCGAGAAAAAAAAACACATAAAAACTCTGCCTCAATGGGAGTCGCCCTGTGACTGCAGGCTTTTTACAATGACAGCTGTTATATAGCTGGTGGTGTAAACGGGTGGCCCCGCACCCTTCTGACTTGTCATGTGACATCATGTAACGTCAGAGGGGGTGGGGCCATCTGTTTATGTCACCGGGTGGCCCTGCCCTCAGCTATATAACAGCTGTCATTGTAAAAAGCCTGAAGTCGTGGGATGTCTCCCATCGAGGCAGAGTTTTTCCGTTTTGCTTTTTTCTCGGGTCGTCTGTGCTGTCATCAAAGATGGAGTCACATCACGGGACGTTTTTTTAAAGGACTTGTCCCAAACTGTCTCCTGTCATTTTTACCATTTTGACACTTTTTTGGGTGAATATGTAGGGGTATGAGGTACCCGATACCCATTCACATGGGGGGGCGAGATCTGGGGGTCCCCTTGTTAAAGGGGGCTTCCAGATTCCGGTAAGCCCCCCGCCCACAGACTCTCACAACCACTGGGCAAGGGTTGTGTGGAAGAGGCCCTTGTCCCCATCAACATGGGGACAAGGTGTTTTTGGGGGGACCCCAAAACACCCTCCCCATGTTGAGGGCATGTGGCCTGGTATGGTTCAGGGGAGGCTCTCTCGCCCCCCCCCCCCTTTTTCCTGTGGCCTGCCAGGTTGCGTGCTCGGATAAGGGTCTGATATGGATTTTGGGGAGACCCACACGCCATTTTAGAAAAGAAAATTGGCGCAGGGTTCCCCTTAAAATCCATACTAAACCTGAAGGGCCTGGTATGAATTTTGGGGGGACCCCCACGCATTTTTTATTTTGACGCAGGCCATTTTTTCAATGATTTTTATGAATATTGCTGGGATCCGGCAATACATTACAGCCGCGAGCAGTTTAAATTACATTTTCTCCTTTACAAATGTAATTTTGCTGCTCTCATTCATAAAACTATGTACGGCTGCCGTGTAAGCAGCCTTACATAGTGTGGGGCGTGGACTCAGCCCCCTGAGCCATGATTGACAAAAGGTACCTTGCCTTTGGCCAATCATGGCCCTCACAGTAGAGCGCGCTGTGATTGGCCAAAGCATGCAGGTCAGGTGCATGCTTTGACCAATCAGCAGCCGTCAATGCACTGCTATCTCGCAGTACATTGACAGTCTCGCCGTTCATTATGGGGCGTGAATTTCACACGAACGTCCTATAAAGTTTGGTATTCGGCAAACGGGCAAACACCCAACTCGACCATCAGGCCCTAGTCCTGTCATCATCAAGACCCCAGCAGGGTCTATAGAGGCCATTGAGATAGCTTTGCAGCCTGTGCCGACTGGTCCAGTCACCTTGACATCATCATGCTATTGCGATCTTCTGAATTTAGAGAGTACCTCACTACAGCCTATAGTGATTAGTTAGAGGGGGTAGGAGTATGGTTTGGAAGGGGGGTGATGGGAACTGGCTAATATAGATATTTGAAGGATAAAATAAAACAACAATGACATGCACTTATTTCTGTCTTCCACAAGTTCCCATACACCTCAGTGAGCCCCCATCCAGATGCTGTTATTATTACTTAGCCAGACTACTCTATAGTGGTCAGAAGATGAGGAGGGCGTAGTTGGAGAGTCTGGAGGGGATGTCCACACACACAAGCAGTTAACCCATGTAGTGCCAGACGTTAACCACTGTGAAGAGAATAGGAGGATTTTGAATACATTTCAGATTTAAAGTATCCTTATCACTGGACTCTGTGGACAGTATTGATTTATTTTTCCAAAAATAAGTCCAATATATTTAGAAGTCCACTCAGATGGCCAAATTTACAACTGAAGATAAATGAAGGAACAGTTTTACCTAGCTGAAGATTTGTTGCAGGGCAATTTGAGCATACAGTAATAGCATAGCACAAACAAGGCAACACCATTTTTCAGAGGAGATAACTTTGTTAGCTCAATGCCACTGTTCTACCTTCACCTATCTGCTCTTTAAACTTCTCTCTCTCACCTTCCTATAAGCCAGGGGTCTCAAACTGGTGGCCCTCCAGCTGTTGCAAAACTACAAGTCCCATCGTGCCTTTGCCTGTGGGAGTCATGCTTGTAACTGTCAGCCTTGCAATGCCTCATGGGACTTGTAGTTTTGCAATAGCTGGAGGGCTGCCAGTTTGAGACCCCTGCTATAAGCCCACTGTCAGAAATGTAAGTTTAGGGCTTACATTCAGCTAGATGGGCTTCAACTCATATTATGCTTGGCCCTCAGTGTGTCACTTGCTAGGCCCATCTTGCAGACTTCCATCCACATGCCTGTGTAAGAATCCCCTGTTTGAAATAAAGTATCCTTTCTGCCTGAGCCCTGGTTCACACTGAATGCGACTTTGAAATCTTGCTACTTCACTTGTAGTAGCATGATTTCAAAGCCGCAGGTAAGTGCAATTTCAGGTTAAATTTGCCTGGTATCTGTGTGACTTCATGCACATATGTCTATGAAAGTTGCACCTGAAATCACAAAAAAATAGTGCAGGAATTTTTTTTTCAAAATCAGTGAGGCACCGCAAAGTCGGAGTCGCACCAATTCGAATGGTTGTATTGGCGACAATAGGATATGACTTGTCATGCAATTTGGAACTGTCAAACCGCTTGCCAAGTAGCACCGGTGTGAATGGGGGCTGAAAGCATGTTGGCAAGTACCTGTCAGCAGGCTTTGGCACCAGGGACGTGCAGTCAGGGAAGAACATTAAAAAAAATGTTGTTGTACGACCTATGGTTCCTGGAGATATGTGGCTCCTTGCGCAGCCTGTCAGAAGCTACATACAGAGCAGCCAATTTAAATACAAGCTGGCACACTCTGTTTGCAGCAGACTGAGAGGTTGAGCTCACAGTGCCTCTCCTCACTTCTTGTCAGAGGCACTGTGCTCAATGGACAACTTGGAATCTTGGACCAATGGTAAAGTACCATTAGTCCCAGATAGTCCAATAAAAATGCAGCAGTGGAGGCACGCCTCTCACTGCAGTGTCATAGAAGGGGCATGTGTCTAAAAGACAAATGCTCCCTTCCAGCCCAGCCTTCTTAACTAGAAGGAAATAACACGTGTTTATGTGTATAAGATTTACCCACAATCCCATGTTTTCTCACACAGTTAAGAGGGAGAATGAGAATCTGCTGCTGTTTAAAAGGTACTGTTATAATCAAGCTAAATCATATATTATTATGCTATATATGTTATAAGATAATAATTTATTATTTAACTATTTACTGTGAAATTACTGGTTTGAAGTTATAACTTCAAACTTCAGTAATTTGTCCATTAAGCCACCTGTTTGAGTACAGTTTTTGAAAATATAGTAAATTACCTTAAAACAATATATAATAATTATTTGTATATTACTTATTGTAAATAACCCCTTGCCACCCAGGCCAATTCTGACACTTCTCTCCTACATGTTAAAATCATAATTTCTTTGCTAGAAAATTACTCAGAACCCCCAATCATCTTATATATATTGTTTTAGCAGACACCCTAGGGAATAAAATGGTGGTTGTTGCAACTTTTTATGTTACACGGTATTTGCGCAGCAATTTTTCATATGCGTTTTTTTTTATTTAAAAAACTGTTTCATGAATATATAAAAAGAAAAAAAAAAACACTAAAGATAACACGATTTTTTTTTTATAATGTGAAAGATGATGTTACGCCAAGTCAATAGCTACCTAACATGTCACGCTTTAAAATTGCGCACACTTATGGAATGGCGCCAAACTTCAATACTTAAAAATCTCCAAAGGCGACGCTTTAACATTTTATAACAGGTTACATGTTTAGAGTTACAGAGGAGGTCTAGTGCTAGAATTATTGCTCTCGTTCTAATGTTTGCGGCGTATGTAACCTGTGTGTATCTGGCTCTGATACTAGCCAGTGCCTCACCAGCCACTGACCTCACTGCATGTCCCTGTTTGGCACATATTGTGATTGGGCAAGATCCTTTGTTTATTAGACATTGGACACATTCAAGTTGTTTGCTATAGTGTTGTTCATTGGTTTGACCTTTTTTTGGATTGATTTTGGTTGCTGGCCTTGTTTGATTCTACCTCTGCCTGCCCACCCTGTGTTTGCTATCTATTTAGATTTTGTTGCCCAGCTTTAATGTTCTGCCAGCAATAACATGGAAACACCCCCCAACCATGTTTGGCAATGACCTAAGTGGATATGACACTTAGGGTTTGGTTTACTAAAGTCAAAAAGACTGTGCACTTTGCAAAGTGTAGTTGCACTCTGAAAGTGCAGTTGCTCCAAAACTTGGTAAATGAGGTAAGGCTTCATTTTGCAAAAAATAATCAATCATGCACAAGGAAATAAAAATCTGGAAGTCACCATAGCTTTTGCTCATTTACTAAGCTCTGGAGCAACTGGACTTGCAGAGTGCAAATGCACTTTGCAAAGTGTACAGTCTATTTGCCTTTAGTAAATCAATCCGTTAGTCTGTCTAGCTATCTGCTACCACCAGCAAGACTATCCCAAGCTGCGTACACACGACCAGACTTTTTGACAGCAAAGGTCCGACGGAACGAATCCGTCGGAAATTCCGATCGTGTGTGGCTCCAACGGACCTTTGCATGGCAAAAATCCAACGGACTTTAGAAATAGAACTTGTTTTAAATCTTCCCGCCAGAACTCCGCCAGAGCAAGTTTCTAGCGGGAAAACCGTTAGTCTGTATGCTGGTCCGACGGACCAAAATACGACGGAAGGGCCGCTACAGCACCTGCCTGTGAGAATGTTTCTCAGCGACAGGGCACTGTACATCTCGCGCTGGCTGCAATAGGAAAAACACATTTTCCTATCGCAGCGAGCGTGAGAGGGAAAGCCCTTTGGTCTGGTATGGATTTTAAGGGGAAGCCCCTACGCCGAAAAAAAACGGCGTGGGGGTCCCCCCCCAAAATCGATACCAGATCCTTATCCGAGCACGCAGCCCGGCCGGTCAGGAAAGAGGGTGGGAATGAGCGGGTGCCCCCCCCATCCTGAGCCGTACCAGGCCGCGTGCCCTCAACATGGGGAGGTGCTTTGGGGAAAGGGGGGCCCTGCGACCCCCCCACCCCAAAGCACCTTGTCCCCATGTTGATGAGGACAAGGGCCTCTTCCCGACAACCCTGGCCGTTGGTTGTCGGGGTCTGCGGGCAGGGGGCTTATCGGAATCTGGGAGCCCGCTTTAATAAGGGGGCCCCCAGATCCCGGCCCCCCACCCTATGTGAATGATTATGGGGTACGATGTACCCCTACTCATTCACCTAAGGTGTAAAAGCGCAGAAGGCGGCGACAGCGGCAAGAACAGAAGAGACCCCGGAAGACCAGCGAAGGCGGAACGAGACCCCCAGACGATGGTGGCGACGATGAAGAAGAAAGCCGGGCTCCTCCGCTCGTGAAAGAGCTAGGTAAAAGAGCAGAAGAGAGCGGAGGAGTCCGGCGAGAAAACCCCCCATGACGGAAGAAGACCCCCGGCGCTGTGCAATAAAATATTTTTAAAAATGGTGTGTTTTTTTATTTACACTTTTACACCTTATGTGAATGGGTAGGGGTACAACGTACCCCATACTCATTCACATAGGGTGGGGGGTCGGGATCTGGGGGCCCCCTTATTAAAGCGGGCTCCCGGATTCCGATAAGCCCCCTGCCCGCAGACCCCGACAACCAACGGCCAGGGTTGTCGGGAAGAGGCCCTTGTCCTCATCAACATGGGGACAAGGTGCTTTGGGGTGGGGGGGCCGCAGGGCCCCCCTTTCCCCAAAGCACCTCCCCATGTTGAGGGCACACGGCCTGGTACAGCTCAGGATGGGGGGGTGTCCGCTCATCCCCACCCCCTTTCCTGACCGGCAGGGCTGCGTGCTCGGATAAGGGTCTGGTATCGATTTTGGGGGGACCCCCACGCCTTTTTTTGGTGTAGGGGCTTCCCCTTAAAATCCATGCCAAGGTGTCAATCTTGCCAATAAAAGCAGCGAGATTGACTTCCTTTTCTAGTCCCGTCGTAACTCATCACGTTCTAAATGAACGGACTTTGACCGTGTGTGGGCAAGTCCATTCATTTGGAAGTCGGTCGGAACTCCGCCGGAATTCCGGCGGGGACTCCGTCGGACCTAGTCTGCCGGAAAGTCCGGTCATGTGTGGGCAAGTCCGTTTATTCTGAAGGTCCGTCGGAATTCCGCCGGAATTCCGGCGGGAACTCCGTCAGGCCTTGTCTGCTGGAAAGTCCGGTCGTGTGTACAGGGCATTAAAGCCTTTGACACACAAGTATAAAACCCACCATTATAGGCACCAGTGAACACTCCCAGAGATTATACGTTGGCAGTCTCAATCCTGCTCTGTTGGACTGGAGTATCCTCCACAATCCTTTCCTAAATATATCTTTACACTCACCTAAGCATCTTTCCCCTTCAGCTTATGACACATTTCAAGCAATTCCACTACCTGAAATTTGATATAATTTAATATCATGGCACTTGAAGGAATATATAAGAGCATTAAGAGGTGATTCTATGTATTTGCATTGTTCTGTAAGGATGAAACATTTCCTTCAAAGGGGAGAGACTTTTCATATAATTAAAGGAAGGAAGACAATACAGAACTAGATGATGAATAGCTATGCAATTAAATTTTTCAGGAATGGTATATTTTATTGTAATCTTTTGTCCAATAAATTGGTTTGACCGAATTAAAACTGAGATCTGCATATAATACTTTGCTCCAAATCTGTGACACCTTCTGCAGTAATTCTTTAAACTGTATCATATTTTTAGCTATCCACAAAGACTGAATCAAAAGTCTCTTATACTTTGTACTCTGAAGACATAAAGAAGGAACATAATATTGGTTGCGATGAAAAATTGTTTGATAAATTGTGTCCTGCTTGTAATGATTTCCTTGGAGTTTTTCAGCACATTAGACTGCACAAAATGATATCAAGTCATTAGCCTTCAAAAATCCTGAAATGAAGATGCGTAAAATTATATAAATACATATTAATATAAATACAATTTTAGCTTACATTAGCATTAATGTAATGCACATGTTCCCAGTGAAATAAAACTTAAGGATAAAAATCCTCAGCTTTCTATTAATATTAAATTATTAAAATAAGGATATAATGAATCTCTTTTAGAAATAGATACTGTATATGCCACATTTTACCTGATTCTGCATACATATCCTTTTACTGCGCTTTTTAAAATCATTTTGCGGTAAGATTCCTTTTATGGTAAGTCACAACCCATGTATCTTTCCTTGTCATATTATTACATTAACCACAAGAATATTCAGTTTGGATCCTAGCAGCAAACCCCAAAGTGCAAAGTGCAGCACATAGCCAGGGCCAGATTTATTCATCGCCAATATAGGGAAAGCCAGCAATGTGTGGTCAAACACATAAAGCTATACAGAGAATGATTGGTGAAATATATGATCAAAACATCTGACTTATACCTGAAAATGAGACACGAGGTGATAAGAAGGGCAATCTACAAAAGATAGAAGAAAAATTATAAGGAAAACTATTATATTAGTGGAAACTGTTAAACTGTTGTGTGTTTATACATTTATTTTCATTAAGCCTCTACCAGTTATTTTTATCTAGGTCTGGCAACCAACTCATTTTGGTGGTAATGAAAGAAACCCCTGGGCTGACTTTATGTAGGGAAAAGATCATCTGGGCAAGTAAATATTTAATTAACAGGCCCCTATCTTTTTCTTAATGATCGCTCCTGTCTTCATTCTTAACTGAAGCATAGTAAACTATGTTTACTGCAGGTTGCAGAGAAAGGGACCGGAAATCTCTGTCCTCAGTTTCTTTCTCTGTCTCAAAAGTGAGACATAAGGGGTCTGTTTAGATCCTGGATATTTCACCAAATATCCCTAAATATCCTAAAAAAATTGTAAAAAAGTAATAAAAAATAATATTGAAATAAAATAATTAAAAAATATATTGTAACTAGGGTTGAGCGAACCCGAACTGTAAAGTTTGAGTTCATACTGGACTTTTCGGTTTTTGGGTCCCGGACCCGAACAATTTACTGTATGTTCGGGTTAGAGTTCGGTGTTCGGCAATGTAATGACGCTTTTTAAAAAGTTATTGTCAGTTTGTCACAAAGTGTCATTTCTGCAGGAAAAAAGTATTTTAAAATACGGCTATAATGAATTGTCAGCTCCCAGTAATACAGAGAACAGTTATTGAAAGTCATTGATTTTTAAAAAGTTATTGTCATAAAAAGTGTTTGGGGACCTGGGTCCTGCCCCAGGGGACATGTATCAATGCAAAAAAAAAAGTTTTAAAAAACGGACGTTTTTTCGGGAGCAGTGATTTTAATAAGGCTTAAAGTGAAACAATAAAAGTGTAATATTCCTTTACAATTCGTACCTGGGGGGTGTGTATAGTATGCCTGTAAAGGGGCGCATGTTTTCCGTGCTTAGAACTGTCCCTGCACAAAGTGTCATTTCTGCAGGAAAAAAGCTATTTAAAAGCACTCGCGGCTATAATGAATTGTCGGCTCCCGTAATACAGAGAACAGTCATTGAAAGTCATTGATAAAAAAAAAAAAAAAAGCGTGGGGTTCCCCCAAATTAAATTACCAGGCCCTTCAGGTCTGGTATGGATATTAAGGGGAACCCCGTGTCAAAAAAAAAAAAAAATTACGTGGGGTTTCCCCTAAATATCCATACCAGACCCTTTAGGTCTGGTATGGACTTTAAGGGGAACTCCACGCCAAAAAAATGGCATGGAGTTCCCCCAAAAATCCATACCAGACCCTTTATCTGAGCATGCAACCTGGCAGGCCGCAGGAAAAGAGGGGGGGACGAGAGAGCGCCCCCCCCTCCTGAACTGTACCAGGCAACATGCCCTCAACATTGGGAGGGTGCTTTGGGGTCCCCCACAAAGCACCTTGTCCCCATGTTGATGAGGACAAGTGACCCTTGCCCGGTGGTTGTGGGGGTCTGTGGGTGGGGGGCTTATCGGAATCTGGAAGCCCCTTTAACAAGGGGACCCCCAGATCCTGCCCCCCGTGTGAAATGGTAAGGGGTACCATTTCACCAAAAAAAGTGACAAAAGTGTTAAAAATGACAACAGCCAGTTTTTGACAATTCCTTTATTTAAGTCTTCTTTCATCTTCTTTCTTCTGGTCTTCTTCCTTCTTCCTTTCTTCATCCTTTGGTTTCTTCATCTTCTTCCTCCATCTTCTTCTTCCTCCGATCCGCTTCTTCTTGCTCCGGTGTTCTCGTCCGGCATCTTACTCCATGGCGTCTCTTCTTCGTTCTCTGGCCGCTCCACGCAATGGGAGGCTCCCGCTGTGTGACGCTTCTCTTCTTCTGACAGGTCTTATATAATGGAGGGCGGGGCCACCTGGTGACCCCGCCCCCCTTTGATGCACAGGGACTTGACGGGACTTCCCTATGGCTTTCCCCATGACGTCAGAGGGGGGCGGGGGTCACCAGGTGGCCCCCGCCCCCCTCTGGGATGGGACAGGAGCCGTGAATTCATTATAGCCGTTCGGGTCCCCATTGACTTCAATGGGGTTCGGGGGTCAAGTTCGGGTCAAGTTCTGTCCCGAACTCAAACTTTTTTGCAAAGTTTGGCCGAACCCCTCGAACCCGAACATCCAGGTGTCCGCTCAACTCTAATTGTAACAAATATTTAAAAGACAATAAAAATAAAAAAACTACTGACACCAATCTTTGCTTTACTGACACCATCCACTGCTCTGCTGATATATATGCATGTGTGTTTGTGCTCTGGGAGGCACACCTTAATGCAATAGGCTGTGCACACCAATGACCTTTGTTAAGTTTTAAAATAAATAATGTCTCTATATTGTTTTAAAAGCGGTAGAAAACTGTGAAAAATAAAGTGTAGATTATCAGGTGTTATTTTTATGAACTTGTTATAAATTTTTCTTTATTTTATGTTTATATATTCACTGTTTTATTGTCACTATATGACAGATATACCCATGTAAAGTGCACCTGTGCCCAGACTCTGGACATTGAACTATTTTACATATTCTTGACAAGTGGAAAAGGAGCTATGAAACAAGTTGACATTATTTATTCTCTCCAGAGTCGCAGTTTCTGTTAGTTTCCAACAGCTTGGTAACACCTGTTGTACATTTAGATTGGAGGGCTGGTAAACTGCCAAGATTCTGTTCTCACAGGAAAATTACTGCCTTTGTTGTGAACTTTGAAAATTAATTTCCTCACAATGTTTGTAGATACCAAGACCAATGAGGGTTTGTTTTAAAAACGTTTTACTGTTTTATTTGGTATTTGTAACTACTTAAGTGTGCATGAAATGGGCACAGGTCCTTTTTAAGAGTGAATGTCAAGAATTATTAGTATTATACAAGTAGCTTGTTTGCTATTACTTTAATCAAACTTTGTTCTAGCAAAGGATATGTTATATAGATAGTGTCGGCAGTTACATGGTTCAAAGCACTGACAGGGTTCTGTTAGAAGTAAATACCAATTTGCCCAGACATAATGCTATATTTGGAAATATATTTCTTTGTTTTTTTATTGCAGAATATTATTTGGCGGTTTAAGTTTTCCCAGTTGAAAGGCTCTTCGGACGATGGAAAAACTCGTGTAAAGCTGCTTTTTCACAATTCTGACACAAAACAAATTGAGATGAAGGTAAGCAATCTGGTCAGAAAATCAGCTATAATCAATGTAAAGTATGTGGCAGGCCAAGTAATGTACAACAGATGCTACAAATGTTACAAAAATAATCATTGAAATTAGGGCACTATGAAATTGAACACAGGATGAGCTCCTGCAATAGACAGAGCACAGTGCATAAATATTTAACTTTAATTTAATCATCCATTTCCCATTTGCACTTCAAACTAAACGTTTTGTAGTTCTCTGGCTTATTATGTCAAGGACACCTAATACCAAACAGTAAAGTGTGTTTGTTTATTTCAAATTTATTCTTATTTAGGGCAATACCACCAGGCTGACAAGAGCAAAGTCGAATAGAGTAATTTGCATTTTTATATAATAAAATAAAGGTCTTATTAATTTTATTTTATTTGGAGATGGCAATGTCATGCCTCAAGAGAAATATTATGCACACAGTTGCCATCAACTGCATAAAAGGCAACATTAACAAGATAGATAGTTGGCGCATGAAAAATTGAAACGCCATATGAAGAATACATAACTAGGCAGAACCTGACCAATGGGAACAGCAATGAAATTACTGACTTAGTATATTTAAAAAGTTGTATACCAGTTGTTGCAATAGGGATCCAGTTGAAGTATTTAACAATTTTTTGTATCTAAGGGAAATAACTAGTTTGCAAGAGGTATATTGATGGGGTTATTATTGCTAGTGATACTTGCTGGGGGTTATTGCCAGTTCTTAGTAGTGGTTATTGCCGGGGCTTATTGCCGGTGGGTTTTATTGGGGGGGGGGGGGGTTGGTTGCCCTGACACTTGATAGGGACTCTTGCTGGTGATTATTGATGGGACATCTTATAATATGAGAAAACTGAATTCCCCTCAAAAAAAATTGTGAGCTGGCATGCTGCAACAATCCATCAGTTCACATTGCCATTTTACTGAGCCTCAATATAAAAGCATTAGAACAGCATTACTACTTACGCATTTCTTAAGAGATATGTTTCTGTTCAGCATTAAAAGATTGCCGATAGCATTAAGAAATTGGATATTCAATTCAGGCATTTTGCGGATACATTCATATTTGTTTTAGTGATAGTAAAAGCATCCCATTGTAAGATCTAAACTGATAGCATTTGGAGTTTTTTGGATATTCCATTTTCGGAATATGAATGCTGTGCGCATTTATCTTTAGTTAAATAAAGAAATGTATTATTTAAATTATATTTTAGTTATATATACTTGGAGGAGCTTTGACATTTGTTTAACAATAATACTTACAGTATATTGCCTAAATCGTGATACTTGTTGATTGTTACTTATTTAGCATCTTATTAGCTATAAGCTTTTTGATCATTAGTTGTATGTTATCTTGTCAGACTGTGAAGCAATTGGTATTTTTTTTATCCTATTCAAATTATTCATTAGTAGTGATGAGCCAAACTGCCCTGAGTTTGGTTCTGCAGGTGTTCTGCGGTTTTGGGATGCTGAACCCAAGCCCCATTGAAATCAATAGGAGCTGAATCTGTAAAAATAAAATGGCCATTTTCTGGGATAATAGGCAATGGGGTCTCAAAAAAGTAGCATGGGAGTTACTACCCTGGAAAACATGGATTGCCATGTTTCCATATTTTGGCAAGCCTCCCCAAGACCCCTTGCGTCCCTTTTTGGGGTCAGGATGTGTGTATGAGGCTGCCACATGCCTGGTTGAGGAACCTGAAGAGATGAAGATGGCCTCTCTTATACATTCAGTTCAGGGCCCCTGGTAAGGCAAAGTGAACCCAAGGTCACAAAGTGGTGCAAGTGCCTTGTAGTTTTTTTTCCAGTTGCTGGTAAAGGTAGACAGGCTTTTCTGAACCAGTCAGCTCTGAATACTTTTCCCTCAAAAGATGACAGGAGACTGGGCATAGAAATATTAAGCCAGAACTCTGCAGCAGTGACTGACAACCACAGGATTGCAGACAGGTGGTAGACTGGCACATAAGATGTGCCCTGGGGCAGGTGTGTAAGCAGTAGTGTTATCTGAGAGACTGTAGACCAATAATTACAGTGGTGCAAAAACATAGAACTTTTGCAGTCAGGCAAGCTGGGTCAGCAATTGGCGATCAGACCAAGTACAATATTGTAAGCAGGCCATAGTCAGTGACAGACAAGTAGGTAAGAAGCAGGCAGAATCATACAGTAGTTCAAGAGCTAGCCAGGTCAGTACAGGTAGATATAAGGAGCAGGTCAGAGCAAACTAGATTGGTAATGAGTATGAAGTCACAGATCAGAGATTCACTGGTAATGGCACCAGAATTAGTGACAGGTGCACAGAGCACATTTTCAAGCACATGTACACTCACCTTTTCACACTCTCTGAGCATGGATATTTGACCAGAAGTACCATTTTGCATATTATCATGACCTTCCTGATAAAGACCCTTGTCCCCTTAATATAGGTACAGGGTACTTGCAAGAGGCAGGGAGACCTGGGCCCCTAGCCATACTTGTGAGGTACCAATTTTGAAAGGCATGTGGCTTAGTATGGCTCAGAAAGGAGGGGCACATGCTCATTGCTCTCCCTTTCCAAGCCAACCAGGCTGCCTGCCTAGACAACGGCAATGAATGTGTACCTTCCCTTCCAAAGCCATATGCCTTTCAAGATTGGGAAGGTACCTTGAACATTGGGAATTTGGGACCATCGAGCCTTGTCTTCCTTACAAGGCCACCTGTCCCCATGGTGAAGAATGTGGGGGTTTATGGAAATCCACAAGCTCTCTTTATAATAAGGGCCTTCCAGGAAATACATTTGGGGTACATTGGCAACCCTTATTACTCCCCCCCAAATAAAAATTGAAATTTGCCTTGTTTCATTATCCTACTTGATCATGTGGCTATGTTCTAATACTGGCTTTCTAGATTAACAAGAAATCTTGTCTAGAAGCACAGGAGAGGGATTAGCTGTAATAAATCTCTATAAAAACTCTTACAGAAGTACAGTTTTAATGATGCACTGTAATAAAGGATTTAAAGTAGGTATATATACGTATGTAGGGATATGGACTATCTGAATAGCCTAAATGCAGTAGCTGACCGGCACATGCTGTGAGGCTATTTTATATAGTGCTATGTCTATTCAATCTCACCAAGAGGCTCTGCTAAAGTGCTTCCATTTCCTCACAGCAGTTATTGGGTAATCTCTCCCGGCTATTCATCCTCTTCCCACAATGCAGTACCTTGAGTGGTCTACTTACAGGCCTGGGCATTGTCAATGAGAAGCAGGAGGCATGTCTATGGCTATGCAAATACCGATTTTGACAGTCAGTATTTTTATAGTCATTTTAGGCAGCCTCCAGGCAGATGTGGAGGAAAAAAATGTATATTCTGGCAGCTCACATGTTCAGTTTAGAAGTTTTGTTATGTCTTTCTATTAGATGCAATAAAAGGCATCATAGTTGGACAATTTTTTATACACACCAAAAAAACTTTGAGAAAACGTGTGCCCTTTCTAACCTTCAGTTTCAGCACCGTAAACCTTACTATGATAGAGCATCCAATTCAACGTTTCTGTTGAATTTTATAATAAAATCTGGGAATGTAAATGTAAACGTAATGTTGGAAGCTCCAAGGGCTGCTTATACCAGCAAATGCTAATATATCGCTAAGATGGTTAAATCATAATCAAACAAAACAGCCATAGCTACAACATAATTATAGTATATTGTTAGATATTTACTATGACATACAATCTGAATTACACACCAGGGACTGATTTGTAGTCGTGAATATAAGATTTGTCCTTGGCTAAATGTTACGATCTTCTACACATCTCCTCTTTTTTTCTGGCAAATTTACATTCCTTCCCAAATCTATAGAAGTCTTTGCCAGTGCATGGAAGTTCACAGACCTGTAACTTTTCAGACCCATTAAGACTTACGAAATGTGGTAATGCAGTTTACTGCAATGCATGGCAACACCTGTACCACCTTCGTGGTGCTTTGTGGTGTCATTCATTTCTAATAGCAACCCAATGACAGAACAGGAGTGAGAAATGCATCTGCACTGCAGAACACCACAATGCAAAATGCCATTTTTTTTTTCGTGGCAAACCAATGCAAAAAAAATGGAGTGTTAAATGTTCCTGCACTGAAGCAAATACACAATGCTATTCATTTTAATGGAAACCCAATGAACTAAAACAGGATCAGGAAATGCACCTGCACTGCAGCACACCACAGTGTACATGCCATGTGATGTAGTGCACTGTGTTAAAAAAAGGGGGGCATGTCAAATTTTGGTTGTGTTTTGATGAATGGGCTGCCTTAAAGCAGTAGTAAATCCTAGCTCATAATAAAAAAAAAATCCACTGCAAGGCAATGTCAGATTGTGCTAGTATGCATCGCATACTAGCACATTATGTAAGACTTACCTTAAAATGAAGCCCTCCAGTGGCGTGCTGTCACTGCTGACAGGGATTACAAAAATGAAAATGAACCCTCTTGTATTGGTGGCCATAGGGAGTAAAATTTTAATGCCACTGACCACCAGGGGGGTGGGGGATTAAATTTCACTGCCTTTGTCCACAAATGGGAAAGGGGGTAATAGTACTAATACCAGTGCTGGTGATTATTATTGCATTTACTGCTTCCAATGTTGAGGGAGATTGTGTCCACTATCACCAATGTTGAGGGTGATTATTTCATCCACTGGCACCAATACTGGGGGTAATTATTACTGCCACTGACTACAATGATGGGGGGGTTATTATTTTGCCTACTGACATCAATACTGGGGGTAATTTATTGCTGCAATTGGCAAACATGCTGGGGTTATTGTACTCTAACCTCTTCAACCTTTTTGGTCATTGAGGTGCACTATAGCCTATCGTTATTCAATTGGTAGCTTGTGTTGCCCACTGGAAGTTACAGTATCTCACAAAAAGTGAGTACACCCCTCACATTTTTGTAAATATTGCATTATATCGTTTCATGTGACAACACTGAAGAAATTACACTTTGCTACAATGTAAAGTAGTGAGTGTACAGCTTGTATAACAGTGTAAATTTGCTTCCCCCTCAAAATAACTCAACACACAGTCATTAATGTCTAAACCGCTGGCAACAAAAGTGAGTACAACCCTAAGTGCAAATGTCCAAATTGGGCCCAAATTGTAAAAATCTTGTGTGGGCACCATTATTTTCCAGAACTGCCTTAACCCTCTTGGGCATGGAGTTCACCAGAGCTTCACAGGTTGCCACTGGGGTCCTCTTTCACTCCTTCATGATGACATCATGGAGCTGGTGGTTGTTAGAGACCTTGCCCCCCTCCACCTTCCATTTTAGAATGTCCCACAGATGCTCAATAGGGTTTAGGTATGGAGACATGCTGGGCCAGTCCATCACCTTTACCCTCAGCTTCTTTAGAAAGGCAGTGGTCGTCTTGAAGGTGTGTTTGGGGTCATTATCATGCTGGAATACTGCCCTGCGGCCCAATCTCTGAAGGGAGGGGATCATGCGCTGCTTCAGTATGTCACAGTACATGTTGCCATTCATGGTTCCCACAATGAACTGTAGCTTCTCAGTGCCGGCAGCACTCATGCAGCCCCAGACCATGACACTCCCACCACCATGCTTGACTGTAGGCAAGACACACTTGTCTTTATACTCCTCACCTGGTTGCCACCACACATGCTTGACACCATCTGAACTAAATAAGTTTATCTTGGTCTCATCAGACCACAGGACATGGTTCCAGTAATCCATGTCCTTAGTCTGCTTGTCTTCAGCAAACTGTTTGCAGGCTTTCTTGTGCATCATCTTTAAATGGGGGCTTCCATCTGGGACAACAGCCATGCAGACCAATTTGATGCAGTGTGTGGTGTATGGTCTGAGCACTGACAGGCTGACCCCCCACCCCTTCAACCTCTGCAGCAATGCTGGCAGCACTCATACGTCAATTTCCCAATGACAATGTCTGTATATGACGTTGAGCACGTGCACTCAACTTATTTGGTCGAACATGGCGAAGGCCTGTTCTGAGTGGAACCTGTCCTGTTAAACCGTTGTATGGTCTTGGCCACCATGCTGCAGCTCAGTTTCAGAGTCTTGGCAATCTCCTTATAGCATAGGCCATCTTTATGTAGAGCAACAATTCTTTTTTTCAGATCCTCAGAGAGTTCTTTGTCATGAGGTGCCATGTTGAACTTCCAGTGAGCAGTATGAGAGAGTGAGCGTGATAACACCAAATTTAACACACCTGCTCCACATTCACACCTGAGACCTTGTAACACTAATGTGTCACATGACACCGGGGAGGGAAAATGCATAATTGGGCCCAATTTGGACATTTTCACTTAGGGGTGTACTCACTTTTGTTGCCAGCGGTTGAGTTATTTTGAGGGGACAGCAAATTTACACTGTTATACAAGCTGCACACTCACTACATTACATTGTAGCAAAGTGTAACTTCTTCAGTGTTGTCACATGCAAAGATATAATGAAAAAAAACTATTTTCTGAGATACTGTATGTATTTTTAAAGAATATACTCCAGTTAATAATAGATCCATAGATCCATCTACTACAGGTGCCTTAGAAAAATCATGTCAATGTAAAGAATAACTGATCCCAAAAGCAAAAATATATTGCAAGCTTTCAGTCCTTAGATATCGTGGCTGCATATGTGTTTTAGCTGCTTTTTCATGCTAAGAATGTTTTTACCAAGTACAGAAAATACCTGTTGATTTTGCCAAAAATGCAAAAATCTGTCCTTGTCACTTCCTGTTAGCTTAAGAGAAAGAACAAACATATGTATCCTTCTTCTGTAAAACTACTAGTCCCCTCAGCCTCAATGGAGAGGAGATGGTCAAAGGCAGGCATGTTTGAAGTCCAGCTCGGATGGTAACCATGGCTCCCTCCATATACTGTATACAGTAGAGGAATGAATGTAGACTCCCGGGAATAGGAAGTGTGTTTCTGCGAGAATAACAGGCAAAAAGAAAAGAAAAAGAAAACTAATGAATCACCACATCTAAGGATGGTAAGCTGCAATATATAAAATTTTTGTTTTTAGATTTAGATAAGCTTTAAGGTAGGTGATAAAACAATATGATTGAAGCACCCTCCTTCTTGCTTCGATCAAATGATCAAGTGAGTGTATGATAGTGCTAGACCGATAAGAGTACATGTTGATTCAAATGAGTAGAGTGTACAGTGCGTAAAGAAGGTGATTTTGCAAGTAAGGTGTGTAAGGGCCCAGTTCTGGGGCTAAGCTGGAAGTATCAAAAGAACTCTGGACAGCCGCACACCGGAGAAAGATAAAATCCTGTGTAGTTTATTTAAAAAACAGGAATCACATCAAATCCAAAGGTCCACAGCAAAGCAAAAAGGGAGGGTACACGGACTGATGCGTTTCACACTATATACAATGTATATGGTGTATATAGTGCGAAACGCATCAGATCGTGCACCCTTTTTGCTTTGCTGTGGACCTTTGGATTTGATGTGATTCCTATTTTTTAAATAAACTACACAGGATTTTATCTTTCTCCGGTGTGCGGCTGTCCAGAGTTCTTTTGATACTTCCTGCCTATTGTGTTATTAGCTAGCACCTGGGGCTCCTGAGCAGGAGAAAGAGCATTCGCCTTGAAGGGCTATCCTGGAGCGGTGGTTACCTTTTCCTATCTGGGGCTAAGCTGCTACCTCTATAATGGCAATAGTCAAATGCTTCATCAGACCGATAACATCTGGATGTATGCTAGTACAAAAGTTAATCTCACTTTAAATTCTTTCTAACGTTTATTGGTTAAGAGCATCAGATACAGCCAATATGTTTTTGAAAGGACTCCTTCTTTAGGGCTAACATATACAAACAATAAAATACATACAAATATAATAAAAATAACTAGTCAAATTGTATGCTACCTTTCCTCTTCATTTTACTCTTCATTTATTTCTGTCAAGATGGATCATTGGTCCACTATACCTCTTTTTAGAAATGTACTATGATGCCGCGTACACACGAAGGGACAATCCCGCGGGATTATCCGCTGGACTGAAGTCCAGCGGATAATCCCCTCGTGTGTGGGCGCCGGCGGACTTTTTGGCGCCAAAGTCCGGCGGACCAAAGTTTTAAGTTTTGTTTTAAAATTATCCGCTGGACTTGGCAGTCCAGCGGACAATCCCGCCGTTAGTAGGCAAGTCCGCGGGACTTTTGAAAATGAACGGACTTGCCCACACACGGAGCAGTCCGTTCATTTCGAACGTAACTTCAGGTACGTAGCTAGCGTAGGCAGTAAATGCCGCCGCGCTAGCTCCGTCACCTGTCATGGATTTAAAGGGAATCCCCACGCCGAAAAACGGCGTGGGGGTTCCCCCCAAATCCATGTAAGACCCTCATCCGAGCACGCAGCCTGGCAGGCCAGGAAAGGGGTGGGGACGAACGAGCGCCCCCCCCCCTGAGCCGTACCAGGCCGCGTGCCCTCAACATGGGGGGTGCCCTGGGGAAAGGGGGGCCGCGCGGCCCCCCCACCCCAAGGCACCTTGTCCCCATGTTGATGAGGACAAGGGCCTCTTCCCGACAACCCTGGCCGTTGGTTGTCGGGGTCTGCGGGCAGGGGCTTATCGGAATCTGAGAGACCCCTTTAATAAGGGGCCCCCCAGATACCGGCCCCCCACCCTATGTGAATGAGTATGGGGTACGATGTACCCCTACCCATTCACCTAAGGTGTAAAATGTAAAGTAAAAAAAAACACCCACACTTTTGAAAAAATAGTTTATTGCACTGCTCCGGGGGTCTTCTTCCGTCTTGGGGGTCTTCTCGCCGGACTCCCCCGCCATTTACCAAGCTCTTTTACCGAGCGGGGGAAGTCCGGCTACCTTCTTCGTCGTCGCCGCCGTCTGGGGGTCTCGATCCGCCTTCGGGGGTCTTCTTCCGTCTTGGGGGTCTTCTCGCCGGACTCCCCCGCCATTTACCAAGCTCTTTTACCGAGCGGGGGAAGTCCGGCTACCTTCTTCGTCGTCGTCGCCGTCGTCTGGGGTTCTCGATCCGCCTTCGGGGGTATTCCGGGGGTCTCTTCTGTTCTTGCAGCGGTCGTCGTCTTCCGCGCCGCCGGCGCCTTGTCCTTCTTCTTGTCCTTCTTGTTCTTGTTCTTCTTCTTCTTCCGATGTTGACCCGACGCTCTCTCTGCCCGGAATGCCTGTGCCGCTCTGCGCTAGGACTTATATAGGGGCATGGGGACAGGGTCACATGTTCATGTCACATGGTGACCCCGCCCCCTTGTGTTGTCACAGTCCCGGAGGATGCTGGGACTGTGACATCGCAAGGGGGCGGGGTCACCATGTGACATGAACATGTGACCCTGTCCCCATGCCCCTATATAAGTCCTAGCGCAGAGCGGCACAGGCATTCCGGGCAGAGAGAGCGTCGGGTCAACATCGGAAGAAGAAGAAGAACAAGAACAAGAAGGACAAGAAGAAGGACAAGGCGCCGGCGGCGCCGGCGGCGCGGAAGACGACGACCGCCGCAAGAACAGAAGAGACCCCCGGAAGACCCCCGAAGGCGGATCGAGAACCCCAGACGGCGGCGACGACGACGAAGAAGGTAGCCGGACTTCCCCCGCTCGGTAAAAGAGCTTGGTAAATGGCGGGGGAGTCCGGCGAGAAGACCCCCAAGACGGAAGAAGACCCCCGGAGCAGTGCAATAAACTATTTTTTCAAAAGTGTGGGTGTTTTTTTTTACTTTACATTTTACACCTTAGGTGAATGGGTAGGGGTACATCGTACCCCATACTCATTCACATAGGGTGGGGGGCCGGTATCTGGGGGCCCCCTTATTAAAGGGTGCTACCAGATGCCGATAAGCCCCCGCCCGCAGACCCCGACAACCAACGGCCAGGGTTGTCGGGAAGAGGCCCTTGTCCTCATCAACATGGGGACAAGGTGCTTTGGGGTGGGGGGGCCACACGGCCCCCCTTTCCCCAGGGCACCCCCCATGTTGAGGGCACGCGGCCTGGTACGGCTCAGGGGGGGGGGGGCGCTCGTTCATCCCCACCCCTTTCCTGGCCTGCCAGGCTGCGTGCTCGGATAAGGGTCTGACATGGATTTGGGGGGGACCCCCACGCCGTTTTTCGGCGTGGGGATTCCCTTTAAATCCATGACAGGTGACGGAGCTAGCGCGCCGGCATTTACTGCCTACGCTAGCTACGTACCTGAAGTCACGTGCTAAATGAACGGACTGCCGATGAGCGGCAAGTCCGTTCATTTTCAAAAGTCCCGCGGACTTTGGCCGGCGGATTATCTGCCGGAGAAGTCCGTGCGTGTGTGGGCAAGTCCGCACGTGTGTGGGCAAGTCCACACGCTCGGAAAGTCCAGCGGACCCAGCTGGAAAGTCCGGCGGGATTGTCCACTGAACTAGGTCCGCCGGCAAAAGTCCGCACGTGTGTACGCGGCATTTTAGTTACCAAATCTCCCATTACCAATCTACAAATGCAAATCTCCACACAATAAAACTAGAGCGGTGGAGAGCATAATCATTTTTTTTATTGTAACAGCACTAGTAACAGAGCAATATCAAAGAAGAACTTTTATGAGGAAGAGGTTTTTTTGTGCTTTAGAATGCACTTACAAAGTTCAGAGTATAATATTATTTTGATTTTGTCAGTTAGATAATAGATTGTTTTCATGTGCATCAATATTTTAGGAAAGTGTTTATTTATAACTGGTATAGCAGAACTCAACTAATTATATAGAGAATCCCATATATACTAAGACAATTTGGTGCAGTTTCTTAAAAAACATGTAACATGAAAATCAAATCATGTGTAAAAATTGCAGACTGTGAACATACTGAATGTGGTGGTTAGATTGTGTAACTAACTCACAAGCTCTGGGGATTCTGGTGAGCAATGAAATCAGGCATCGTTGCTGTACATAGAGCTATGCCTAAAAATATATTTGACATTTGAGATTAATTTCAACAGCTATAGAGCCATTAGGGATACAGCACTTCAATGTCTACACACAAAAATTGACATGACCAAATTTACAGTGCGTTAAAATAAATATTTTCTAACCTCAAGATAGGAAGCTTGGATGAATACAGTAAAAATGAGGAAAGGAAACACACACAAATTATAATTAATTGTAAAATTGGTAGAAAGAGTACATTTTGAGTCAAAGTTATTAATATCTATGTGATAATATATACAGATATTTTTTTCTTTCATTTAGACTTCTGTTTCACATGTTAGGCTTTTGCTTGCATCTCCTTTAGCAAAACTGCCATATACAGGGAGCAACTGAAGCCTTTATATATATAAAACACTGGTTTTTTAATTGTTGAACTGGAATAACAGTCCTTTGGAATTTTGTACAAACATCTGGGGACAAAACTGGTGCATTTTTTGTATTGAAAAAAAGGCTTACATACCTGACAAACTTAGAGGGAGGGCATAGAAGTGATGCTATACTACAAATGACTGCCTAAGTAACCAGCTTTGCTTTTCCTAAAGCCCATAACGTGTCTTTATAAATGGTACATATTTCTTTAAGATATGCCAAAAAAGCCAAGATAAAGTTAAAAATGGTCAGGGATTGGTGGTGTGGAAATAAAACAAAATACCAAATTCCACTGGTGAACAAAATCAATGAGTATGATATATATATATATATATATATATATATATATATATATATATATATATATATATATATATATATATATATATATATGTGTGTGAATAGAACAGAACAAATATAAGGAAAGAAAACAAGTTACTGTAATAATAATGTGACATAAACAGTTATTATAGCCTCCTGGGGCTTAGGAGAAACTTATTGTCTTTTTAAATGCTACCATATTTAAATAATCATTTCTAAAATCAGCAATCTTGCTACCTTCTATTTAAAGCAACTCTCTTGCTTACATAAAGTGAATATTTCCATGAGTTTAGGTTTGCCGTATTTGCCACAATGCTTAGTGGTTCCTCCCGCTGTTCCCTACATCACTGCAGAACACAGGAGGTCAGGAGGAGCCACTGAGCACCATGGGGGACACAGCAAATTAACTTTTCCAGAAGTGTTAGCAGAGGATTTCTCTACATCAGTGTGGTGTTCAGCAGTGTGGGCAGCAGCAGAGGGGAGTATTCACTTTTTTCTTTTAGAGGGTGAACTTTTGGCATGTTTTTTTTTCCAAGTGACAGAGTCTCCTTAAATATTCAACACTTGTTATAGAGAGAAGCTTATCTACTGTGTAGAAACTGCATGGGGTCGGAATTTTCACTATTACATTGGATCTGAACATTGTAGAAAATAGAGTGAATGTAAAATTATTTTGCAACTTTGTTCGGAATACAGAGAGAGATATTTACAGAAAGTAAAATATTTTACTTTGACTAGTGAGTTGATGCATGTCCAAGAACTCTCATATAGGTCATAGAAACACATTTTGAATGATAAAATGATTTTCGTCTCAGGAAGATCTGGTGTAGGTGGCAGTTTCTGAAAGGTCACTTTGAACATTCCATTCTTTTTTTCTATAAATTGCCCATCAATTTTCCCTTCTACCCTAACAAGCCAATGTAATAAAACATAAACATTTACTGGTACAGGCTGGACCAGACAGATACATACTGGCAGATATTGACAGACAAGCACACCTTAAAATAAAATCTCAAGTAAAATGAGGCAGTATCAAACAAATTTGTAACCTTAGACAACTTTATTCACTTTTAGTAAAATATTCACCAGAAACCAATAAGAATTTTCACCAGGGTGGACACTATAATGGTGGACAGAGTTCAGTGAAACAGTGGGCAGGTCCTAATATCAGAGTCTGAGCAGGATCAGATTTTCTCTTACTTCTTGCTCCCTTGACAATTCAGTTTTGTGGATTTCCCCTCTCTCTTCCCCACTCACCAGGACAAATATTGGGGCGACTCTCCCTTAGGGGAGACACAGAAAGTAATAAAAAGTTGACAAAGAGCCCCTTCTTTCTTCACTCTATCCCAAAAAAAGTGTATGATTTAATGTACATGTGGGCAGTGCGGAGCAGGTGCATCCTTGCTCACTCATCTGAGCTGTATGCTCATTGGGTTCTTGAGCTATGCCAAGCAGTGTGGGCGGGATTACTCACCCTGCACACTGGGTTACCTTTTCATGTAGAGTGTGCTCATCAATTCTCGGGATCAGGCAGAGGCTGCAGTCATGTGAAGAATCTAACATTACGGCAGTTCCCAATGTAGAGATGAGCCTTCACTGTGTGCAGCAATTAAAGTACAGCGTTCCTCTGAAAAGCAACTTGTAACATGTCACTACAGACTGCATCTTCTCTGTTTACATTAGGAGGGACCAGTGGCGGCCCATGCACTGTAGGCGCACGGGCGCCGCCCCCATCCATGCGCCGGCCCCTTTCAGGACGCTGGACGCATAGATTCCTAAGGCAGTGGTGGGAGGGGGTGGTACATTTTGAAGCACCTGATTAGAGCCAGAGGCTCTAATAGGCTAAAAATAGGGTGGGCTCGGGCGCAGAGACTGCACCCTGATCCCACCAATTGTGTGACGATAGCAAATTCATTTTCGCTATTTTCACACCAACCTTCCTCCCCACCAATCATGAGGCAGAGCGTCAGACCTGTTTCCTGATTGGCCAAAGCGCCAGGCCACCATATTGGATGCCTGGTGCTTAGGAAGAGGAAGAGGAGCGTAGGCGACACACACTGGAGCGGAGGTCGCCGCCTCTCTGGTGCACTGTCTTGGAGAGGAGCTGCTTATGGCGCCGCGGTAAGTGCCGGGGGTCTGTCAGAGCCGTGCGTGGGGGGGGGGGGGAAGGGGTTGGGAGTGCTGCCAGAGCCATGAGCCCTGTGAGTGGGGGGTCGGTGGGCACAGTGGCTGCATATACTGTGCACAAGTGGCTGCATATACTGGCCACAAGTGGCTGTTTTGACGAGCACAAATGGCTGAATATGCTGGACACAGTGGCTGCATATGATGGGCACAGTGACTGTATTTGGTGGGCACAGTGGCTGCATATGCTGGGCACAGTGGCTGTGCATGATGGGCACAGTGGCTGTATTTGGTGGGCACAGTGGCTGCACATGATGGGTGCAGTAGCTGTAGTTGGTGGGCACAGTGGCTGCACATGATGGGCACAGTGGCTGTATTTGGTGGGCACAGTGGCTGCACATGATGGGCACAGTGGCTGTATTTGGTGGGCACAGTGGCTGCATATACTGGGCAATAAATAACTATAAATAATTATAACAAATAATAATTAATTATAATAATAAAAATTATTCAATAATGTAATAAAATCAAAAACACAGAAATTTGCTTAGTTGCAGAAGTGTTGCTGTCATTACTTTCAGTGTTTGATGGATTTCCCCACAAATCACTATTGCTCATTTATGCAATTGATTCTAATTTATTATCACTGTTTTCTAGCTGGTCTAAAACCACTTTTGATGTAAAGGAACACTTTTTGGTTGCTATGGACGATCTCCAGTTTCCAGGCAGAAAGAACAGTAATTATAATATAAAACTGCATGCAGGGCTCTGGACAAACCACTAGGGACAAAAGGGAGGTGAAATAAATTGATACAGTAATGTAATCTGTAAGATTCCAGTGTACTGTATATGTATTGTGTTTTTAACTTTTTGAATTTGGCGCCGTTCTCCGTCCCCGTGCGTCGCAACGCTTGCAGGGAACGGAGCTCGGAACTGTAATAGATCCGGCGGAGGACGGCTCGCACACAGAGCGGGGAGACATCGCAGGATCCCGGGGACAAGGTAAGTAACCTCTTCCTGGATCCTGCGATGTGATCCCGAGTGTGGCTCGGGGTTACCGCTTTTGGTACTGAAAATCCACCCCAAGCCACACTCGGGATTACCGTCAGGGAGGTTAATAGGTTTGGCTGACCTCCTTCAGACATGCATGTTATGTACTTCAAGCTGATTTTTCATTCTCTTGGACTTTTTTGAGAATACAAACCCCACCTGAAGAGATAAACAAGAGATAAACAACAAGAGATAAACAACCCGTCAACACTAAAGGCTCTAAGTGAGTTGAAACAGTTTAATCATATTTATCGGCGTATAACACGCACCGGCGTATAACACGCACCCCAAGTTTAGGAGGGCATTTTAAGGAGAAAAAGTTTTAGGAGGGAAGTTTAGGGAAAAAAAAATTACATTTAAGCGTCATTGCAGCCTTGCCCAGCGTCATTGCAGCCTTGCCCAGCGTCATTGCAGCCTTGTCCAGCGTCATTGCAGCCATGCCCAGCGTCATTGCAGCCATGCCCAGCGTCATTGCAGCCATGCCCAGCATCATTGCAGCCTTGCCCAGGGTCATTGCAGCCTTGCCCAGCATCATTGCAGCCTTGCCCAGGGTCATTGCAGCCTTGCCCAGGGTCATTGCAGCCATGCCCAGCGACATTGTACCTTGCCAGCGTCATTGCAGCCATGCCCAGCGACATTAGAAGTCCGGTCCGGGTTTAAATTTCCCGCCGCCGAGACTCTGTCGCGCGCCGCCGAAAAAGTCCGAGGCGCGGCCGAAAAAGACCGGAGCTGCCCCGGAAAAGGCAGAGCCGACTGTTCAGCTCCGATCGCGGTCCCGCCTCCCTGCTGTTTCCGGAGCGAGCGCAGGGAGGCGGGACTCCGAGCAGAGCCGAACAGTCTGCTCGGTCTATTCCGGCGCGGCTTCGGGTTTTTTCGGCCGCGCCTCGGTCCTTTTCGGCGGCGCTTGCCATTTTTGCCATTTTTGCATTTTTTTTTTTTGGGGGGTATCGGCATATAACATGCACCCACGACTTTCCCCCGATTTTTAGGGGGGAAAAGTGCGTGTTATACGCCGATAAATACGGTAATTGGTCCATTTTATGTGCTTAAACATTGAAAATAAGGCTAATCCTAACAATTTTTTTTCCTGTATAAAAAAGATCTGTCTACTTATTTTTAAATCTGCTCTGGTCTGGTCATGTGATTCAGCAGCTTCAGCCCCCCTGTGTAAGGGAGCACTCAATTATGGCTTTGGATTCCCAAAGCTGTGACATCACCTATAGGCTCCTTTCCCCTACAGCAGCAGCTGCTCACTTGCAAAGGAAAACCAGAGTTGCAGAATTAAAGTTCAACTGAATTATCAATTTAACTCAGCTAAATACATTCTAGGTCTCCTTGCAGAGGTCCAACAAGCCCCCTGCTGTGCCAAAGTTATAATTGCATAATCAGCAAAGCTCACACTCCCTGCTGATTGGAGAGCGCTAGCTCTAACTGGTCAGGGAGTTTGTGACCCCTCTACACGGAGACTTCTGCTTTAACACAAAAAGCATTAGACCTTCTCTACAGCATGCTGGCAGAGGACAGACTTTTCTACTTCGGCTAGGCTAAAAAAAAAGCAATCTGTAAGACTTTGAAAACCTTTTGTTTTGATGCACCTGGAATGTATTTAACTGATTTAAACTGAAAGTTAAGTTGGGTTTTATTGATACAAAATACAAATGTCAAAAAACAATAGTAACAGACCAGGAAAAATGAAAGACTCTCACTACTGAAGTGTGGTGGTTGTTGTTATTAACTGCATCTGGGTACTCTTTGTTATTAATAAATATGGTATGTTTTAAAATATTTGATGCAGAAACATATTAGTAAAACAATTAATTATTTAATGCATTGCCTAAACTGCTTCAACTTTGTAGAAAGTACGTCAGCGTGAAATATTTCCTGGAAGAAACAATGGTTTCTTGGTACAAGAATAAACAATAATTACATGGTTTGAAGATGTGTCTACAATCCTAATATATTTATTCTACTTCACAGAAAACTGTTCTTGTAACTGTCATTGTCAAGATATGAACTAATGAAGCTGAGTAGAATAAAAGTACTATAATCACAGCAAATAATCGAAATTTCATTACGTAAAAACACATCATTAACAGTGTTCACTGGCACAGAAACACAGGTCCTGTTTTCATTTGAATTAGCCCAAGAACTAAACTAAATACATACATAATGAGATTAATATGAATATAGTTTGGGAGCTTCTATTCTATGTATTTTTAAATCCTTTAAAATGGAAGCTACAGAGGTAGGAGGGGGCCTCGTTTTTGACCACTTCATGCATATGTAGCAAAGTCCTGGGCCTCTCTAGGCCTAATGGTATCCTCCAGAGTTAGGGACAGCTGACATCCTTCTGTGTGGAGTGGGTTACAAGGCATGGAGGGTGTAATGCAAGGTGGATTGATGGGCGCCAGACACTTCTTGAATGCAAAGAGATGTATTGTCTCTTAAACAGAACTGTGGGAGAGAGGGTTGGGGCCAGGACACCCTTAAGTAGATGCAATGTTAATTAGCAGACTCAGAGACATCTATAGGCAGATAGCTATACAGGTGAAGGCCTCCAGCTGGACACCACTTCGGTATAGGTAGGACCGGTGTCTCCTATAGCAACAATCTTGTAGCTGTTACTAATGGTAAAGGTATTCAACTATCTGCAACACAAACAGTTCTCTTTACCCCACACTCACTCACTGTGGGTCTTCACTCAATGAGCTCCCAGTCTCTCTCACTAGAATTCAGATTTAATTGCCACTGGATCCCCTGAGCGCTTTCACTGTAACACGCTGCATCTTCCTCAAGTGTCACCCACGCTTCACTTCTGGGTCCCTGGCTTGGCACTCACAGATACTCTTTAAGCTTCACCCCTGTGGATACGTTAGGTCCCGGGCTTGGCACTCCACAAGTGTCACACCTGCTGTCCCGCTGGGTCCCTGACATGGCACTTGCTGATGCTTTCCCACTTCTTTGCTGTCCCCGGATGGCAAGAAGTCTTCTCTGGTACTGGCCTCAGCTCACTCACTGTAGTCTCCAGTAGGAAGGTGGATGGTCCCTTTGTGGCGACAGCTTACCCTCTACCTCAGACCATGATGGGTTCCCCGGCCAGTGGAACCGTTACTTCTGGTTGGACTACAAGCCTGCAGTCCCAACCCTGCACTACTTCTGGATAGGCTGTCAGCTAGCCTAGCAGCCAGATGTCCCGGGATAGGCCTCAGGTTTCTGGTAACAGCCTGGGGCAATACGATACACGTCCACCCAGACAGCCGTCCAGGTGGCACAGAACCCTAAACACCTGACTCCACCCAAATAAATAGGTTCTCCCAGTAGGCCAAGGGACCCATGAAAATCTCTGCCCATTGGTTGAGACACCCCATTCATTCCTAATCTGTCCTTGCAACGTCCTTGTCTTATCTAATGACACCAGATACCCGACCATCTAGTACAGCAATTCAAGAATTAGCGTGAAATCAATTAACCTCCTAACACATAGCCATGGCAACTATCACTTGGCAAATAGATTTAATAGCAACCCTGCCTAAACATCAGGGTTCTACACATAGTTACTAGTTAATCCTGAGGAAGGGATGATGTGTAGGAAATATATAAGCTCCTACCAGGCTTAGTTTTTTCACAATCTGTATCCAAATGAAGAAATTTCCCTTCCCTTTAGGTCCTAAAGACCCAACAGAATGTGGGAGGAAATCTTTCTAAAGTGAGGGAAACGCCCTCTTAGACAGCTGCCACACAATTATGTCTCCATTTCAAAATGTCTTCTTTTTACAAACTCTGGTGACAATTCTAAATTTTAAAATGGTTACCAGAACAAATAGAAAGGGTGAATCTCCCCAGAGGGACCACGGTCAGCAATAAAAACCTATCATCAGTGCTAACTCCTCACCACTCTATCCATAACTAAAACAAAAAGTTTTGGCCTTAAAATATATCTTAACCCAAGAACAAAAATGTTATATATTGTAGCTCACCAGTTTTTGGATGTACTAGGTGCCTTAGTTTTCATTTTTTCAGGTTAAGAACATTAATAGCCAGTATAGAAAATACTTGTTGATCTCGCCAAAATGCAGTGCCTATGGCACTTCCTGTGAGCTGAATGAAAAACACCAACAGTATTATCTTTCTTCTGAAAACTACTTATAGCCCCATCCCCATGTAAAGGAGATAAAGAGCAGAAAGCATGTTTGAAGTCCAGCCTGGAGCTCCCTTAATACATACAGTGAAGATGTGAGTGTAACCACTGGACAGTAAGGCCCCTTTTACACTGGGGCGGCATCAGCGGTAAAGCACCGCTTTACCGTCATTTTAGCGGCGGTTTTCGGCCGCTAGCGGTTCGGTTTTAACCCCCACTAACGGCCGAAAAAGGGTTAAAATACATGTAGGTAAAATCATAAATTCTATTAACAAAATATTACATTAAAGCTGCTCACTGCTGATTGTAGCAGTGAAATCCCTAAATAACTAAAACAATCTAAAATATAATTAGCATGCTGCTAGCAGGACTTTTTTGACCGCCCTGCTAGCGCACCGCTCCAGTGTTAAAGCCCTCTGGCTTTCACACTGGAGTGAAAGGGGCCGGATTTTTTCAGGCGCTATACAGGCGCTATTTTTAGCGCTGTATCGTCTGAAAAATGCCCCAGTGTGAAAGGGGCCTAAGTGTGCTATTCGCAGGATTACCAGGTGAAAATAATGGGAAAAGGCCTTACAATAGAAAACATATGAAGACATTACATCTCATGAATGGTAACCTAGAATATATTACACTTTTGGATTTAGACATGCATTACTTACACTTAAATTACCTAATCTAACTTGACATTATCTTGCCTTCTCTTACTAGGTTACTAACCTCTGGCTTCTCTTTCCCTACAGGAACTTGAATTTCAGGATCTTACGGGTGTTTTACACTGTATTCATTCTTTCATTGCTGCTAAGGTTGCATCTATGGACCCCATGTTCATAAACAGCCAAAGTGCTGCAAGAAAATACATCTACAACACGTAGATCGAATCAACACAATGTTCAGAAGAAAGTTATTTTGCTATGGGATTTATTTCATGCACAATCCATTTTATTGACAAAAACTTTCGGAATACAACTGATTATATTTCCCCCCAAGTCCGTTTGTACATTTCTCTCATGTTTGGTTTATGTAAATGTGTATCATGAAACAGTTAAAAGCACATTTTTATCTACTTCTAATTTAAAAATGATGACGAAATAGCACTTTAAGATACTATCCCAGGTTTTTGAACAGTATTTAGGAACTGTACGTTTACAATGCTAAAGAGATTTAATGATAGGGTCATGCTGTAAATACGTATGGATAGCATGCTAATTATATTTAAGATTTTTTTAGTTATTTAGGGATTTCACTGCTACAATCAGCAGTGAGAAGCTTCAATGTAATATTTTGTTAATAGAATTTATGATTTTACCTACATGTATTTATGAAGTAAAATACAGATGGTCCAGGCATTTATGTATTTTGATAAGATATTGCATATTGTATATTTAATCGGTGTGTTAAAAAGCTCATGGAAAATGCTAATTCTTTTAAAGATTTACTTTCAAGAATATGCTGTCCTTTTCTTTGTTCTGTGTGACAAGTTAAGAGGTGACTGTTATAGAGGAATCGGTTGTGTTATGAAATTTGCACTGGGTATATGCTTTGCGTAGCATAATAATTGTTTTTAAAAACTGCAATAATTCTGTAACATTCTATGGTTGACTCTTACAAAAGTTACATTTTTCTTGGGAACTCCAAAGGAAGAGAAATCATTCTGCTCAACTTCCTTGCTCTGTTTTTAAAGCAAAAAAGTATATACTGTATATATTTGCAGTAAATCTCTGCAATACAACCATACTTCTCTATGTTTTATCCCTTTAACATACTGCAAGAACAAAAACTACCCGCTGATCCTGCTAGAAAGCCAGTGAGGTCCTAACTTCTTTTAGTAAGCTAACAACTGCTGCACTGAAATCTCAAGCTCTGCCTGCTGGACTACAGAATCTCACCTATCCCTCTTCCCTCTCTGTCCCTTTCCACTTTATCTCTTTCTTGGTAAAACAATTATACTGCCTTGATTCCCAAGATCCTGCCCACAAACTGTATATAGGGAAAGGGATCTTGGGAGTTGTGGTTCTGGGGGTGTGCAACATCACTAGGAACTGAGCTCCCTGCAGCTGCCCCTGTATGACATTTACAAGCCTGGTGATGGCACCACAAGAAGTAATAAAAGATGTGTCTCCCCACAGAAACAAAGCAAAAGAAAACATAAATGCTGGGACATGCTCTACAAGGGAGTCATGTCATTACAAAACCCATAACTGTAAAAGAGTCTAATTTAGATGTACTTTTCTGTATAACATTTGCATTTTCAATAATGTCAAACAAACGCAAAATCCATAAAGTAAGTGAGAAGACCTCATAATGGCTGAGCAAGAACCCGTAAATGTTTTTTTTTTATAATAGAAATGTTTTATCTTTATTTTAGAAACATTTCATCATTTAACATCAATCCCATCATTAATCACAGTACATATCTTTTATATCTGTTGATATATATATATATATATATATATATATATATATATATATATATATATATATATATATATTATATATAAATATAAAATACTTACTAATATTAACAATACACCATTACACCATTACATACTTTAACCACTTGCCGACCGCTGCACACCGATATACCTTGGCACAATAGCAGCGGTGGGCAAATGGGGGTACCTGTACGTCCCCTTTAAGAGGCGGGGATAGCAGGTGCGAGCGCGCCTGCCGCGTACAGCGGGACTGTGCCCTTGGGACCGGCAAACTCGATGTCCGCTGGTCTCCCGGCGATCGTGTCACGGAGCCGCAGAATGGGGAAGTGCCTATGTAAACAAGGAATTTCCCCGTTCTGCCTTGTGTCATGACAGAGATCACTGCTCCCTGTCATCGGGAGCAGTGATTGCTGTCATGTGAGTTGAAGCCCATCCCCTACAGTTAGAATCACTCCCTAGGACACACTTAACCCCTTCATCGCCCCTAGTGATTAACCCCTTCCCTGCCAGTGTCATTTACACAGTAATCAGTGCACTTTTATAGCACTGATCGCTGTATAGTGTCAAAAGTGTCCGATGTGTCTGCCCAAATTTTTCAGTCCTGATAAAAATCGCAGATCGCCGCCATTACTAATAAAAAAAATTATAATAAAAATACCATAAAACAATCGCCTATTTTGTAGATGCTATAACTTTTGCTCAAACCAATCAATATACACTTATTGCAATTTAGTTTTACCAAAAATATGTAGAAGAATACATATCGGCCTAAACTGAGGAAAAAACTTTTTTTATATATGTCCATGTTTACTGTCTAACACAAGCTCCTTCAGAGATTGATTTCCTTGCACTACCAGCATCTTTGGAATCATAGACTTTTTCAGGATTACTTTCTGCTTTGCCTTTTTTTGGTTATCACAAATTGGACTTTACACATATTTGTATTCACATGGGTCCTTTGTTATAGTTGTTTCTTTTATACAAACACATTACAATTTTGAGATCAGTGTTTCAATATGTTTTTTTAATATTTGCTATTTCTCATGATAGCTACCCAGCATCTATATATTTCATGTGTGTGTATGGGTTACTTTGTGTATAATTTATGTACAAAATATTTTTTTTTTTGACATGTGTCACTGCATGAGGAATCTTTTTGATTATTTATTGATCAGATAGTTACTCATTATTTTGATTGGGTTTATTTTCCTTTCATTTAAGTTCTAGCGCTACACTTTTCTTATCTCCAATTCATTCACAATCAGTCTTATTGTTGTGTTGGCTGCTCACATTTTTGATTGGCGCAGTATTTCACTTATCACAATGTTGTTTGGGTGCCATGTCGCATGACCACGCAGTTGTCAGTTAAAACGACACAGTGCCGAATTGCAAAAAGTGTTTTGGTCAGGTAGGGGGTAAAATCTTCCGGGGCTGAAGCGGTTAATAATTCACCAGAGACCTTACCATCTGATCTGGAACAACCCTACTATATCATTATATTTATTCTTATTTACCAGGTGCCAAAAAAAAAAAGAAAAAAGGAAAAGTGAATTAGGAATTACCATCATATATAAGAAAAAAAAAAACATGATCAGTAATATAATCGTGCAACCATCACTAAGCACCTATTCCAAAAAACAAAAAAAGGGAATTATGAATTACCGTCATGAAAAGAGAAACACATGATCAGTAATATAATAGTGCCATCATCACTAAACACCTTTTTCTCAAAAAAATGTAATAAAAAAATAACCATTTCCCAACCCCATTTAGAAGAAAAATGAGGGGGGGGGGTGGGAAAATGGAATACTTCACAAAGCTTATATGCCCAATACCTGCTTTATTGGACCACCAAGGACCTAACAGCTTTGGTCAGGAACAACCCTACCATATCATGATATTCAATTCTTACTAACCACGTGTTAATTGCAAAACAAAAAAACAATAAAAAAAATATCACCATCGTGTTTAAGATAACAAAAGAAAAAGAAACCAGAATTTTATTATGCTCATCCACATTATATTGTGTGTTATTTATGTGTTCTCCCCAACTCTTTAGCCAAAAAATAAAAAATAAACAAAAAATAAAAAGAGAAAAAGTATGTGTTCATGCTAATTGGTTATTCCTATCCCCTCTATAGAAAAACAATCCTCCCAACCAATATCCCTTGTATTCCCCCTCCCAAATAGCTCTCAGTGTATCATTTCAATAAAACTAACCCCATTCAGAAGATGAAAAAAAAAGGAAATTAAATATGTTCCCCCCGCCAGATGAATCCAGACCTAAAATCCTGCAAGAGAACTAAACCAGGACAGAGTGTTTATATATGGTTAGTACGCCTGTTCCACAGATATCTATGGGGAGTAATATAGCCATCCTGCCCAGGCATCTTTAAATTTATCATATTGATCTCCAACCAGGTGTACTGATCTCTCAGCTTCCATTATTCCATCCACCTCCCTTTTCCAATCTCCTAAGGGCAGTTTGTTTGTTTCCAGAACCTAGGTATGAGTGGATTTGTGCTGATATAACATTTTTACCCAATTCTCTTTCCCATTTTCTAATAAAGTATGGGATTGAGATCTGTTGAGCACTAAGAACCATTTTGTACATTGATAGATGTATTGAATCTGGGATATCAACACACCAAGATTCAAAGGTGGTAAGTGAGTTTAAGAGTCTAATCTGGGATTTTAGTTTAATAAATAAATACGTTATTTGTCGATACTTCCAGGTGGCAATTGGTATATCCCCCAAAGACGTTATCAGCTCAGCTAAGGGCAACTAAGTGCCTCTTGGTGCGAACCTGGCACATGTGGCCTTCCCCTGCTCTCCCAATAGATTTAAACTTCCCTCCTCTTCCCCTGGGGGAAACCAAGGGTACCCTCCCAGTTAGGGTGATACTGGAGGTGCATACTTCCCGGAAATATTCAATCTATCCCCTACAGACGAAGTTGTCCTGGTTAATGGCGATATTCAGTCTGACAGGCCCCTAGAGACAGCCAGGATCAATTGGGCCCCCGCCAAGTCTCTACCTGCCATTGTCTTCTCCAGGGGCATCCAGAGTTTATTCAAGGAGTCATGATGCCAGTTCATAATTCGTACCAATGTCATAGCTTTATAATACAAAACTATACCAGGAAGTCCTATTTCCCATTCCTGTTGATGTCTCCGTAGTATATCATGTGCTATTAATGTTTATCTCCCCACACAAAGGTTGTGAAAGCCCTCCTTATTTGTTGAAAAAAAGTGTGAGGAAGTGCCACTGGCACCGTATATAGGATATAAATAATTCTAGGCAAGATACTAATTTTAAGGGCATTCACTCTGCCAAACCATGTCAACAGATGGCCTCTCCCTCTTTGCAAATCTTTCACTATATCCCTCAACAGAGGGCCATAATTAAGGTCATATAAACACCTTAAATTTGGGGATGATATATATCCCCAAGTAAGGTATACAGTCATAATGCCATATAAAGGGAAAAGACTGTTGCAGAGAGGTCGTCATCCTCAATGGGACACGGCTTGGCATCAGTACCGATTTCTCATAGTTTATTTTAAAATTAGATAGAAGGCCAAATCTATGTACTTCAATCATCAATTCAGTTAGAGATTTTTGTGGGTTGGACAGATTGACTAATAGATCATCCACATATGCTGAAATCTTATGCTCCATTGCTCCAATCTGGATCCCTACTATCTTCCTGTTTTTCCTAATCATGCAAAGAAATGGTTCCAGCACCATGGCGAACAATAATGGAGACAAAGGACACCCCTGCCACATCCCATTCCATATATTAAAATAATCTGATAATCTACCATTTACCTTGACCCAGGGTCTGCATACAGCACCAAAACCCATCCCATCATCTTTTCTCCTAGAACCATTTCCTTCAAAACTTCAGTCATAAAGATCCAGTTCACCCTATCAATTGCTTTTTCAGCGTCCATTGATAATATCACACTTGGGGCCTGATCCGGACCATTTTGTACCCAGTGTAGTGCATGAAGGGTTCGGATAGTATTGTCTCTGGCTTCTCTGCCTTTCATGAAACCCGTTGACCAACCTTACTATATGATCTTGCAATCGACGGGATAGGATATTTGCCAACAGTTTAGTATCCGAGTTAAGGAGGGAAATGGGTCTATAATTAGCACAATGTTGAGCATCCTTCCCGGCTTTCGGGAGAACCGTCACATATGCCAATAATGCTTCTGGGGCAAAGGGTTACAGGCCATAATAGAATTAAAGTACTTACAACATTGGTCAGAATTTGTTATAATAGGTGTTTGTAAAGCCATCAGGCCCTGGACTTTTACCCTTTGACAGAGCTGCCACCACAAAATTCAACTCCTCAATGGTAATCAGCCGCTCCATTTCTTCCAGGGTCTCTGGAGGAAGACCAGGAAGACCAGAGGCCTTTAAATATTCCCTAATCCTACCCACCTGTCTCTCCCCAGCACTCCCCACGGGCATCAGACCTATATTGTACAGTGATCCATAAAAGTGGTGGAAATCAGCGGCTATTGATTGGGTGTCCACTATCTGCTTATTATGGCCCCTTAACCGCTTGCCGGCCATTATATGATGGCCAGGCGGCGTGATTCTTGTTCTGGGCGGACGTCATATGACGTGCACCCATTTAAACAGGGCATGCGCACGATCGTGTGCGCTAAGCACTGTACCTTTCACGGAGACACCGCTCGCCACCGAGGGGGGTGAACAGCCATTGGGCATGGCTATTTACCACATGATCAGCCGTGATGAAGTCACGGCCAATCACAGATGGTACCTCCCCACTCTGAGCGTGCATGTCGGTGGTGGTGTGTTCCCGGGAACACTGCTCATCACAGACGCTGGTAAAAAGCCATTGGCTGGTGGCTGTTTATCACGTGATTGGCTGTGATCCTTTCACAGCCGATCAATAAATGTAAACATAGAGAGGTAACAAGATGCGATACCGGGTTCTCCTCCTCACACCGATTGTGTGTGAGAAGGAGATTGCAGTGTACACCAATCACACTGATTGCCCCCCAATAAAGAGGACCTGTCACCACCCATCAAAGTACCTGTCAAAGTTCATATGAGTACCTGTCACACACAGTCCATATGAGTATCTGTCACACAACTCCATTTGAGTACCTACACACACACTCCATCTGAGTACCTGTCACAGTTCATCCAAGTACCCGAGTACCTGTCACAGTCCATCTGAGTACCCGAATACCTGTCACAGTTCCTCTGAGTACCCAAGTACCTGTCACGGTTCATCTGAGTACCCGAGTACCTGTCACAGTTCATTTGAGTACCCGAGTACCTGTCACAATCCATATGAGTACCAGAGTACCTGAGTACCTGTCACAGTCCATCTGAGTACCTGAGTACCTGTCACAGTTCATCTAAGTACCCGAGTACCTTTCACAGTCCATCTGAGTACCCGAGTACCTGTCACAGTCCATCTGAGTACCCGAGTACCTGTCACAGTCCATCTGAGTACCCGAGTACCTGTCACAGTTCATCTGAGTACCCGAGTACCTGTCACAGTTCATCTGAGTACCCGAGTACCTGTCACAGTTCATCTGATTACCTGAGTACCTGTTACAGTCCATATGAGTACCCGAGTACCTGTCACAGTTCATCTGAGTACCCGAGTACTTGTCACAGTCCATATGAGTACCAGAGTACCTGAGTACCTGTCACAGTCCATCTGAGTATACCTGAGTACCTGTCACAGTCCATCTGAGTACCAGAGTACCTGTGTACCTGTCACATTCCATCTGAGTACCTGAGTGCCTGTCACAGTCCATATGAGTACCCGAGTACCTGTCACAGTTCATCTGAGTACCTGAGTATCTGTCACAGTTCATCTGAGTACCCGAGTACCTGTCACAGTTCATCTGAGTACCCGAGTACCTGTCACAGTTCATCTGATTACCTGAGTACCTGTTACAGTCCATATGAGTACCCGAGTACCTGTCACAGTTCATCTGAGTACCCGAGTACTTGTCACAGTCCATATGAGTACCAGAGTACCTGAGTACCTGTCACAGTCCATCTGAGTATACCTGAGTACCTGTCACAGTCCATCTGAGTACCAGAGTACCTGTGTACCTGTCACATTCCATCTGAGTACCTGAGTGCCTGTCACAGTCCATATGAGTACCCGAGTACCTGTCACAGTTCATCTGAGTACCTGAGTATCTGTCACAGTTCATCTGAGTACCTGTCACAATCCATCTGAGTACCCAAGTACCTATCACAGTTCATCTGAGTACCCGAGTACCTGTCACAGTTCATCTGAGTACCCGAGTACCTGTCACAGTTCATCTGAGTACCTGAGTACCTGTCACAATCCATATGAGTACCTGAGTACCTGTCACAGTTCATCTGAGTACCCGAGTACCTGTCACAGTCCATCTGAGTACCCGAGTACCTGTCACAGTCCATCTGAGTACCCGAGTACCTGTCACAGTCCATCTGGGTACCTGAGTACCTGTCACAGTTTATCTGAGTACCCGACTACCTGTTACAGTCCATATGAGTACCAGAGTACCTGAGTACCTGTCACAGTCCAACTGAGTATACCTGAGTACCTGTCACAGTCCATCTGAGTACCTGAGTACCTGTCACAGTCCATCTGAGTACCAGAGTACCTGAGTACCTGTCACAGTCCATCTGAGTACCCGAGTACCTGTCACAGTTCATCTGAGTACCCGAGTACCTGTCACAGTCCATCTGAGTACCTGAGTACCTGTCACAGTCCATCTGAGTACCAGAGTACCTGAGTACCTGTCACAGTCCATCTGAGTACCCGAGTACCTGTCACAGTTCATCTGAGTACCCGAGTACCTGTCACAGTCCATCTGAGTACCCGAGTACCTGTCACAGTCCATCTGAGTACCCGAGTACCTGTCACAGTCCATCTGGGTACCTGTCACAGTTTATCTGAGTACCCGACTACCTGTTACAGTCCATATGAGTACCAGAGTACCTGAGTACCTGTCACAGTCCAACTGAGTATACCTGAGTACCTGTCACAGTCCATCTGAGTACCTGAGTACCTGTCACAGTCCATCTGAGTACCAGAGTACCTGAGTACCTGTCACAGTCCATCTGAGTACCCGAGTACCTGTCACAGTTCATCTGAGTACCTGAGTATCTGTCACAGTTCATCTGAGTACCCGAGTACCTATCACAGTTCATCTGAGTACCTGTCACAGTTCATCTGAGTACCCGAGTACCTGTCACAGTTCATCTGAGTACCTGAGTACTTGTCACAGTTCGATTGAGTACCCGAGTACCTGAGTACCTGTCACAATCCATATGAGTACCAGAGTACCTGAGTACCTGTCACAGCTCATCTGAGTACCTGAGTACCTATCACAGTCCATCTAAGTACCCGAGTACCTGTCACAGTCCATCTGAGTACCCAAGTACCTGTCACAGTCCATCTGAGTACCAAACTACCTGTCATAGACCATCTGAGTACCTGAGTACCTGTCACAGACCATCTGAGTACCCTAGTACCTGTCACAGTTCATCTGAGTACCCGAGTACCTGTCACAGTCCATCTGAGTACCCAAGTACCTGTCACAGTCCATCTGAGTACCAAACTACCTGTCATAGACCATCTGAGTACCTGAGTACCTGTCACAGACCATCTGAGTACCCTAGTACCTGTCACAGTTCATCTGAGTACCCGAGTACCTGTCACAGTTAATCTGAGTACCCGTGTACCTGTCACAGTTTATCTGATTACCCGAGTACCTGAGTACCTGTCACAGTCCATATGAGTACCCGAGTACCTGTCACAGTTCATCTGAGTACCCGAATACCTGTCACAGTTCCTCTGAGTACCCAAGTACCTGTCACGGTTCATCTGAGTACCCGAGTACCTGTCACAGTTCATTTGAGTACCCGAGTACCTGTCACAATCCATATGAGTACCAGAGTACCTGAGTACCTGTCACAGTCCATCTGAGTACCTGAGTACCTGTCACAGTTCATCTAAGTACCCGAGTACCTTTCACAGTCCATATGAGTACCCGAGTACCTGTCACAGTCCATCTGAGTACCCGAGTACCTGTCACAGTCCATCTGAGTACCCGAGTACCTGTCACAGTTCATCTGAGTACCCGAGTACCTGTCACAGTTCATCTGAGTACCCGAGTACCTGTCACAGTTCATCTGAGTACCCGAGTACCTGTCACAGTTCATCTGATTACCTGAGTACCTGTTACAGTCCATCTGAGTACCCGAGTACTTGTCACAGTCCATATGAGTACCAGAGTACCTGAGTACCTGTCACAGTCCATCTGAGTATACCTGAGTACCTGTCACAGTCCATCTGAGTACCAGAGTACCTGTGTACCTGTCACATTCCATCTGAGTACCTGAGTGCCTGTCACAGTCCATATGAGTACCCGAGTACCTGTCACAGTTCATCTGAGTACCTGAGTATCTGTCACAGTTCATCTGAGTACCTGTCACAATCCATCTGAGTACCCAAGTACCTATCATCTGATTACCCGAGTACCTGAGTACCTGTCACAGTCCATATGAGTACCCGAGTACCTGTCACAGTTCATCTGAGTACCCGAGTACCTGTCACAGTCCATATGAGTACCAGGGTACCTGTCACAGTCCATCTGAGTACCCGAGTACCTGTCACAGTCCATCTGAGTACCTGAGTACCTGTCACAGTCCATCTGAGTACCCGTGTACCTGTCACAGTTCATCTGAGTACCTGAGTATCTGTCACAGTTCATCTAAGTACCCGAGTACCTGTCACAGTCTATCTGAGTACACGAGTACCTGTCACAGTCCATCTGAGTACCCGAGCACCTGTCATAGTTCATCTGAGTACCCGAGTACCTGTCACAGTCCGTATGAGCACCAGAGTACATGAGTACCTGTCACAGTTCATCTGAGTACCTGAGTACCTGTCACAGTTCATCTGAGTACCCGAGTACCTGAGTATCTGTCACAGTTCATCTGAGTACCCGAGTACCTGCCACAGTCCATTGGAGTACCTGAGTACCTGTCACAGTTCATATGAGTACAGAGTACCTGAGTACCTGTCACCGCCCTTCAGAGTACCCGAATACCAGTCACCAGCCCATCAGAGTCCCTGAGTACCTATCTGTAGCCCATCAGAGTACCCGAGTACCTGTCACCAGGCCATCAGAGTACCCGAGTTCCTGTCACCAGGCCATCAGAGTACCCGAGTACCTGTCACCAGCTCATCAAAGTAACCGAGTACCTGCTGGCAGCTCATCAAGTTACCTGAGTACCTATCTGCAGCCCATCAGAGTACCCGAGTACCTATCTGAAGCCCATGCCTCATAAAACATATGTTGGGGTGTTTGCTTTCCAAAATGGGGTCATTTTGTGGGTAATTCCACTATCCTGGTGCTCAAGGACCTTCAAAAGTGTGATAGGTAGGAATGAAATGAGATGTGCAATTTATGCTCCTAGAATGCCTGAAGGTACTACTTCAATGTTGGGCCTCTGTATGTGGCCAGGCTGTGTAAAAGTGTCACACATATGGTATCGCCATACTCAGGAGGAGTAGCAGAATGTATTTTGGGGTGTATATTTTGCTATATACAGGCTATGTGTTAGAAATATCTTATAAATTGACAACTTTGTGTAAAAAAATGCGTTTTCATTTTTTTTACACATTTTCCAAAAACTTCTGGAAAAAAATGAACCGTTCAAAAGACTCACTATGCCTCATAGATTATATATTGGGGTGTTTGCTTTCCAAAATGTGGTGATTTTGTGCATAATTCCATTGTCCTGGTGCTCCAGGGCCTTCAAAAATGTAATGCCGCGTACACACGAAGGGACTTTGTCCGCCGGACCTAGTCCAGCAGACAAACCGCCGGACTTTCCAGCTGGGCTTCGCCGGACTTGAAAGGGAACGGACTTGACCACACACGATCACGCTAAAAGTCCGGCGGTTCACGCAATGACGTACAGCACGTGCGACGGGACTAGAAAAAGAAAAATACTAGAAAAATACTTGCTACTGAGCATGCGTCCTTTTTGGTCCGCCGGACCATACTACAGACGGCCGTATTGTCCGCCGGACTGCCAAGTCCAGCGGATAATTTTAAAACAAAACTTAAAACCTAGTCCGCCGGACTTTTGGGAAAAAAGTCAGTCGAAGGCCCACACACGAGGGGATTGTCCGGCGGACTTGAGTCCAGCGGACAATCCCGCGGGATAGTCCCTTCGTGTGTACGCGGCATAATAGGTGGTTGAGAAATGAGATGTGTAATTTATGCTCGTAGAACACCTGAAGGTGCTACTTCAATCTTGGGCCTTTGTATGTGGCCAGGCTGTATAAAAGTCTCACACGTGTGGTATTTCCATACTCGAGAAGAGTAGCAGGATGTATTTTGGGGTGTAATTTGTTGTGTGCATATGCTGTGTGTGAGAAATGACCTGATAATATGAAAATTTTGTAAAAAAAAAAAAAAGAAAATCGTCATTTTGCAAAGAATTGTGGAAAAAAATGACAACTTAAGAAAACTCATCGTGCTACTAACTTAATACATTAGAATGTCTACTTTCTAAAAAGGGGTCATTTGGGGGTATTTGTACTTTCTTGACTTGTTAGGCCCCTTTCACACTGGGGCGGGAGCGGCGTCGGCGGTAAAGCAGCGCTATATTTAGCGCTGCTTTACCATCGTTTTAGCCGCGGTATTCGGCCGCTAGCGGTGCGGTTTTAACCCCCACTAGCGGCTGAAAAAGGGTTAAAACCCCCCGCAAAGCGCCGCCGCATCGCCGGTGTTGCAGCGGTATTACCGCGGTGTCCCATTGATTTCAATGGGTAGGAGCGGTGAATACACCGCTCCTTCACCGCTCCAAAGATGCTGCTAGCAGGACTTTTTTGACCGTCCTGCTAGCGCACCGCTCCAGTGTGAAAGCCCTCCGGCTTTAACACTGGAGTGAATGGGGCCGGATTTTTTCAGGTGCTGTACAGGCGCTATTTTTGGCGCTGTAGAGCCTGAAAAACGCCCCAGTGTGAAAGGGGCCTTAGTGTCTCATGAAATGAGATACACCTGATGTATGGAAGGCCTGATCAGATGTGATCAATTTTCAGTGATTGGCACCATAGTTTGTAGACTCTATAACTTTCACAAAGACCAAATAACATACACTAATTTGGGTTATTTTTACCAAAAATATGTAGCAGTATAAATTTTGGCAAAAATCTATGAAGAAAAATTACTTTTTAATTTACTTCTTAATTTGCAAAATGTTATGATAGAAACAAAGAAAAGGGCATTTCTTGCACAAAATTTACAGTCTTTTATTATTTATAGCACAAAAAAATAAAACACTAGTGATTAAATACCACCAAAAGAAAGCTCTATTTGTGTGAAAAAAAGGATGCAAATTTCATATGGGTACAGTCTTGCATGACTGAGTAATTGTCATTCAAATTGTGAGAGCGCAGAAAGCTGAAAATTGGTCTGGGCAGGAAGATATTGTAATTGATTCAATATTAGATGAACAATACATGATTCAGATAGAACTGATCCACCATTAACAAGTCAATCCATGAATATGAATTATGAATTTTAGAATAGTAACTATAATCCCTATCCCTGTTATACAGCACCTGCCAACTGTTCACTAAATGAAGTGTTGTTTAGTGTGTTTTAGAGCTCTAAAAGACAAAAAAGTTTTGCCCCCTGAGGTGTCCAGACCAAGATCTAAAGTAATATTAATATCCCCTCCCAATATCAAAAAGCCTTCCCTGAATTTACCCAGTATTTCCAGGGTTTTAGATATAAAATCGACGGTGTGATTATTAGGCGCATAAATAGATGCAAAGGTGTAACACTGGCCCTGTATTTTACCCTTCACAAAAAGAAATTGGCCCTCAGAGGCTGCTCTTATTTCAATGGGTATTAGGGGGCATGAATTATGAAAATCTATTGTAACACCCCTAGCCCTTGGAATGGTGGATGGCGCATGAAACCACTGATTAACCACTTGCCGCCCGTCCATTGTCAAATGACGTCGGCAAAGTGGTTGTAAAATCCTGACAGGACGTCATATGACATCCTCAGGATTTTGAGCCGCTGCGCGCCCCCAAGGGGGCGCGCATCGCGGCGATCGTTGTTGCGGGGTGTCAGTCTGACACCCCGCAACTACGATCTTGGTAAAGAGTCTCCGACGGAGACTCTTTACCACGCGATCAGCCATGTCCAATCACGGCTGATCACAGTGTAAATAGGAAAAGCCGGTAATCGGCTTTTCCTCACTCGCGTCTGTCAGACGCGAGTAGAGGAGAGCCGATCGGCTGCTCCTCTGACAGGGGGGGTCTGTGCTGATCGATTATCAGCGCAGCCCCCCCGAGGATGCCCACACTGGACCACCAGGGACGCCACCAGACCACCAGGGATGCCAATCAGTGCCCACAATGGATGCCAATCAGTGCCCACAATGGGCATCACTGATTGGCATGCATTATTGTTTGGCACTGATTGGCATCCATCAGTAAAAAACAATGCCGCCTATCAGTGCCTATCCGTGCCACCTATCAGTGCCTATCCGTGCCACCTATCAGTGTCCATCCATGCCGCCTATCAGTGCCCATCCATGCCGCCTATCAGTGCCCATCCATGCCGCCATCAGTGCCCATCCATGCCGCCTATCAGTGCCCATTCGTGCCGCCTATCCGTGCCAATCCGTGCCAGCCATCAGTGCCAATTTGTGCCACCCATCAGTGCCCATCCATGTCGCCCATCAGTGCCCACCCGTGTCGCCCATCAGTGCCCACCCGTGTCGCCCATCAGTGTCGCCCATCAGTGCCGCCTATCAGTGCCGCCTATCAGTGCCCATCAATGCCACCTCAGTGCCACTTCATCGGTGCCCATCGGTGCCGCCTTATCAGTGCCCATCAGTGCAGACCTATCAGTGCCCATCAGTGAAGGAGAAAACTTACTTATTTACAAAGTTTTGAAACTGAAACAAAAAGAAAACATTTTTTTTTCAAAATTTTCGGTCTTTTTTTATTTGTTTAGCAAAAAATAAAAACCGCAGAGGTGATCAAATACCACCAAAAGAAAGCTCTATTTGTGGGGAAAAAATGATAAAAATTTCATTTGGGTACAGTGTTGCATGACCGCGCAATTGTCATTCAAAGTGTGAGAGCGCTGAAAGCTCAAAATTGGTCTGGGCAGGAAGGTGTTTAAGTGCCCCGTATTGAAGTGGTTAAATGGGAAAAGGGGCATACTTGGGGTCGACCCTGCTGTGAAGTGCGTCTCCTGTAATAACACTATTTCTGCCCCCAGGTGGCACAGTTCACACCAGAGACAACACCTTTTACAAGGTGAACAGCGCCCCTCTTACATTATAAGAAATAATCTTCACTCTATCCGCCATAACCCATTTTGTACGTACAACTCATTAAATATATTATTTCTCCCTCCATTAAATCGACATATGTTCTCTCAACAAAAAAACCCCACTCTGTTCATAGTACTCCATAGATGCATCTGGCAGGAGGAGAAAAAAAAAACATAATAACAAAATTTTCCACATTTGTGGCCTGTCCACTAATTGGGGGACAAGTCAAAGATGGAGAAAATCCCCCATTCCCGGAGTCATCCTCCCTTCCACATTTTGCGGTGTACCAAGTCCCTTAACTAAGGACCAACCTTTTGGGGGAAAAATGTTAAAAGGCATGAGAAGAAACCTTGTTATTCCCCGGGCTTCCCAGAATATTTTATACAACAACTACCTATTACTCCATTCCAAAATTTAAGTCAACACCTATCTATAAGGACAAGGAATTCTTCTCTACAAAAATATGCTTATATGTGCAGATCCTTCTAAACTCCTTTTACTAACTAATTTGAGCCTTAAGTTCAAGTTGGCCTGACAATAACTATCTGAATGTTTCTTTTGTCATCCTCTGGCCATAATGCCATCGCTCAGGACATTTTAGGGGGGACTGGGGGCTAATCTAATCTCCGATCCGGAAAGTCCACTGATGGCAAAATAGTTCTATCAATACAGGATGGGTAAAGCAGAAAAACAATCTTAGAGGGCAGACAGATATCATAAGATATTCTTGTATTTGTCCTCTGGCCAGTAATAGCTTGCAGTGTCTTTGTTGTGTCTTTGTTGTGGGTAACTTTCATACATTGCAAACAGAATTACAGCTTGTCAAACAGGTTGTTTTTTACAGCAATATCTTCTTACTAATAAGTCGATCTATTTCATACTTGTCACTAAAAATGAATGTGTTTTTTGCAAAACAAACTGGCATAGTATTTATTTTTTTTGCTCAGAAAAAGGTGCACGTAGCCTTTTTTTAATCACAATCACAGTGACAAATGTCGTCCTGTAATCTTTTGAAATATTGCAAACATGCAGCATTATTAATGTAAACTATTCACTTTCTATGGATTTACCTAAAACAGGATTAGACACCCTGCAGATTTACAGCTGTCACTTAACTACAATACCCAGCATGCTTTGACAGCTGAGGAACCATGGGTAGTCTGCCTCCTGCCTAATGTATTTCTACTGTATTAAAAAAAAAATATGCCCAAGGACCTATATGTTTTAAAAACAAGATATAATTTGGTTTTATAAAGCTTTATATGCCTTGGAAATGTTTTTTTTTTTAACTGAATATTTACTAAAGGCAATTGATGAAAGTAAAGTTTTAAAGATCTTAAAGCATACTTTTAATTTTAGGTAAAGTAATAAAAAAAATAAAAAAAAGTTAAAATCCCTGACAACTTTTTTTCTTTTTTTTGCTATCCCTTGATATTTTACTTCACTTCCTGTCTTGAGACACAATAAGCGAGAAAGAATCTTTTATCTCTCACTTTGCAAAAAATTGTTTCTTGAACAATTGTCACCAAAGCAAGTGCTTCCATTTGAATATTCCCCCTCTATTCTTATCCCAATGACTATTTGGGTTTTTATGATGTAGCAATAAAGTAAAGAGGAAAATTGGGCAAATTTCATAATCTCAAGATGTCTACTTATCTAATGGTTTATATACAGTATCCTACAGTATCTCACAGTTCCTACTCTTATGCCACGTACACACGAGCAGAATTTCGATCTGAAAAATCTTGGATGGTTTTTCCGGCGGAATTCAGCTCAAGCTTTTCTTGCATACATACGGTCACACAAAAGTTCTCTGAGCTTTTGACAGTCAAGAACGTGGTGACGTACAACACTACGACGAGCAGAGAAAATGAAGTTCAATGCTTCCGAGCATGCGTCAAATTGTTTCCGAGCATGCGTGATTTTTCCCCTCATGCAAAACAGACCATACACATATGGACTTTTTCCACTTAGCCTACTGTCTACAAGATGCGAACTGACAAATCATCTGCTGCAGCTATTGTATTTTGACAGCTGGCCTTGCCTAATTGGATGCAACCAATGTTCAGCTGACAATTTTCCACCTAGCTCCTTTGATTTTTCAATCAAGGGATGTCAGTCAGGAGGCAGCCGAAAGGGCTAACCACAGAGCAAATTTCAATCAGTTCATCAGGAAGTATGGCCAGCCTAAGAAAAGTCTTAGAAAACAATAATGTTATTTTGTAAACTTCACAAACATATTGGAGGCAATTCATAAAGAGTGTTGTAGACACTCTTTGGAATTCTGTTGGGCGTCTGCACCAAAATTGTTAGTGCTTGTGCTAGATTACGAACTCTGGATATAAAAGTCTTAACAGAGCTAGTGGAACATATATTAAATGTGTAAACACGATTAAAGTGAAAAGTGCAATAAACAAATACTGAATGGTGAATAATACAATACAAGTAAAGTGCCAGGTGCTTCCAACGGCAGTTCAAGTATCCAGGTTTGAAAGGAGGTTTCAGAGAACATGCTCACAGAATACACTCCCCTCTTGTGACCCCACTCACCAGAGCTTATAGACCCTCAGCTTCACAGTGCAGGGGTCAAAAAACACTTAATACACTCCACAGATACCGGAAGTTGCGTCACTGGTATGCATTTCTTGTTTTACGCACTAGTGACGCAACTTCCGGTATCCGTGGAACGTGCGCTGCAGATGCGAACCCGGAACACACTGATGCCTGTTTTTTTCAAGCCGCCTCGTGAGTTTAGTTTTGTTAATGCGCAGTTACCCAGTTCCGGCAGTATATATACATCACTATATGCTTTTTTCTCTCTTCTTTTAAACATATATCATCCTCTTTGGTCCGTATGCACATTGTTTGTGGGAGCGTCTCTGACCTTGGATTCATACACCGTGACTCCATTAAGCATTTTTTGACCCCTGGACTGCAGTGAGTGTGTTCTCTGAAACTTTCTTCCTTTTAAACCTGGATACTTGAACTGCTGTTGGAAGCACCTGGCACTTTACTTTTATTGTATTATTCACCATTCAGTATTTGTTTATTGCACTTTGCACTTTAATCGTGTTTACACATTTAATATATATTCCACTAGTGCTGTTAAGACTTTCATATCCATTCCTTAAGGTTTAGTACCTTTGTAACAGCTGCTGTGGTCTTCACTTATATAATTCTTTTTGCACTATTTCTTCCATTAGCGCGAGTTTTAGTTTGTATTGTAGACTATGAACTCTGCCAACGAACATGCCCCACTCTGAGAACTTGTATCTCTCTGTACACCAGTTTAGAGTTGGTCTTAATTCACGGGTTAGGAAAACAGTGGTAATGCTTTAAGAATCTGTTGCAGCCATTTCTAAAAAGCAGGAGCATAGGATGGATCAAGCGCCACAACAGGTTTTTAAAGTGGTGGTAGTAAGAGCTACCTAAATTTGTCACATGCACTGTTAGAGCCCTTTCACACTGTGCCGCTTAACCATTGTTTTAGCAGCGCTAGCGGGCAGTTTTAACCCCCGCTAGCGGGCCGAAAGGGGGTTAAATACACCTGCAAAACACTGCTGCAGCAGTTTTTTGCCAGCGGTATCGCAGCTCTGCCCCATTGTTTTCAATGGGCAGGGGTGCTTTAGGAGCGGTGAGTTCACAATTGAGGAAAAAAAACGTTTTTTATATGGTTTTGGGGGATATTTATTTATTATAGCAAAAAGTAAAAAATAATGTGTTTTTTTTTCAAAATTGTCGCTCTATTTTTGTTTATAGCGCAAAAAAAAACTGCAGAGGTGATCAAATACCACCAAAAGAAAACTCTATTTGTGGGAAAAAAGGACGTATATTTTGTTTGGGAGTCACGTCGCACGACCGTGCAATTGTCAGTTAAAGCGACACAGTGCCGAATCGCAAAAAGTACTCTGGTCTTTGGCCAGCCAAATGGTCCAGGGCTTAAGTGGTTAAAAAAACTGTAGATAAAAAAAAGTGTATGCACCAAACAGTAACAGCTGAGGGACACGATACCTGGGATATTAGGCCACACAATGATGTTAGCTTTCGACTGAAATATATGGGAAATGTAGAAATAGGTGTAAAAAGAAGGGAAAAAAAGAAAAGCAGAGGAGAAAGAGAGGAGGGGGGAATAGAAAAAAAGGGGGGGATACCATGGGGAGATCCTAGGCAAGATTGGGATCCCAGATGTTAGTGGAGATAAAAGAGTCAAAGTTAGAAGAATAACTGAAATGAGACCATACTGTCCACAAAAATTTGTGTGATTCAGATTTATTCTCATCCCATGCGATCACACGTTTCATAAGCTCAATTTTGTCCAACTCACAAGCCCATTCAGCCATCGATGGAGCCTCAGCCTGGTGCCAATGCCTGGCTATTACAGAACAAGCCGCTGTGATAAAGTGCCTTACTACGTTTCTCTTAATTTGGCTATAAAAGCCTGGTAGCATGGACAGCACTGTAATCTGAGGTTTGGAATTTTATCATCCACTAATTTACCAAACAAGTGTAATATTTTATCCCAAATGGGAGAATTTTTGCGGACATGTGCCCCAAATATGGGCCATGGTGCCAGACTCCCGCAAACATCACCAGCAAGCATCAGGCATAGATGGATACATTTTATAAAGAAGTGTAGGGCAGCAGTACCATCTAGATAAGATCTGATAATTACGCTCATGCGCGTGAGAGGATATAGATAGTTTGTATGAAACAGACAGTATTTTGTCCCAATCTATATCATCTGACAATATTTGCAATTGCTGTTCCCATTTCTAAAGAAATGGCAGTGGGTTCGGGTAGGACCTCCTCAACAGGATCTGGTATATCTGCGAAAGTGTGTGGTCTGGTCTAGAGGATTGGGATAGCAGCAATTCAAAAGCATTGCAAGGTCACGTCAGGAGGTCTATAAAGGTCCGTGTACTCACATAATGTTTCAACTATGTATACTCCATCCATGCACGTAATGAGCTATGGCAGGAGGAAAGTATCTGGGAAAGGGAAAATGTGAGTCCAACCACAAAGAGGGCCGTCACTGTGATGCCAGTGGAGAAATTTAGAGCTAGTCACAGTAGAGAAAAAAGAAGCTAGTCCAAACAACGAGTCAAAGCACTCAATCTGGAAGAGAGTAAGCCTATAAGTAAGTATCCCATGTCTTTAGAGTAGTGCACACTGTGAGGGATAGAAAGTCTTTGGGGGTCTCTGATCAGGTTCTAACCAGGATAAGGATACAAGGTCCAGGGAAATAACATCATTCTTCAAACAAGAATACCCTCCACACTCCTCTACTGTACATACTGTCCACTGTCATACCCTCCACATTCCTCTTCTGTACATACTGCCCACTGTGATACCGTCCACACTCCTCTCCTGTACATACTTCCAACTGTCATACCCTCCACAGTCCTCTCCTGTACATACTGCCAACTATCATTCTCTCCACACTCCTCTCCTGTACATACCACCCTCATAATACTTCCACACTCCTCTCCTGTACATACTGCCCCTATCATACCCTCCACACTCCTCTCATTTACATACTGCCCCCATCATACCCTCCACACTCCTCTCCTGTACATACTGCCCACTGGCATACCCTTCACACTCCTCTCCTGTACATAGTGCCCACTGTTATACCCTCCACATTACTCTCCCTCACCTGCACATACTTCCCACATTTATACCATCCATACTCCTCCCCTATGCCTCTTACACACAAAAACTGTTCTTTAAAATGATATTAAATATCCTCAATGTTACCAGCTCTAGAATGGACACACTTTTGTTCCATCTTCACCCTGTCTTTCTTCCGGGTTATGTGCCTTTGGTCACTTGCCTTGGCCGGGCTGTGTTGCTGTCACTTCCACGCATACTCATTCACATCCTCTCTCTCTAATTCCCCCTCTATCTCTCATCCTCCCTCCCTTACCACTCACCCCTCTCTCATCCCCTTTCTCTCTCTCTCATCCTCCCTCTCTCTATTTAATTTAATTTGTTCTAACAAAAAATTGTTTTCATTTTTAATTATTATTTATTTTATTAAATTTTTTTAATAAAAAGCCCCACCATAATCCTCAGCACCAGGCCCATGATGTTTTAATCTGGCCCTGCCTGTGGTTAGGGATGAATGTGTAATCTGGGTGCAGACAGTTCATGCCCAGAGACGTACATTAGTCCCTAACTCCAGGTAATTGGTCAATGTGCGATTACAGTCATACATATTCAGATATCTACAGACAGTGTCAGCCTGTCATTTAATTGTACAGGCTTCCAATACATGGCTAATCAGGAACAACTAGCTGTACTGTCCTCAAAAAAATACTGATCTGGGTGATACATCGCTCGAATTGTCCATGTGCATGAGCCTTTGGAAACTTACAGGAGACAAAATTGTAAATAAGGTTTATTTAGAGGCCTAGACAGCCTTTCCATTTGAAGCCGTAGAACAATTTCTGTTTACATTGTAATTGTTCTTTAAGTATGAAAATGTGCCATTCTGAACAGCAATTCTCATTCTTTATTGTGATGTATTGAAGAAAATTTTCAGTATATGCTCTTTATATATTCAGAATTATCATGAATTTTAAATTCCTGCAGCCGCAACAAGTAATTGCTATTCCCCTGATAACATGTTTCCTGGTTTAAGTAACAACGCTGGCATTTATTAATAAATATGTATAACAATAAAGGAGAGGCATTAATTAAAATATGCATACATTTTTTACATAAATATTGGGTTCTTAAATAGCAGAAAGTGTCACCAAGTGCAAACAGTTTAGAGATAACACAATAAATCAAACCTGATTTATAGAGAGCGCTGCAAGAAGGGAAGAAATGTTACATCACTTGCGGTGCTTAAAGCCCTATGCCAGGTAATTTCCTTTTTGTTAACTTTCCTAGAGTGGGGAAAAGTCGGGAAGCCTGCCTGGCTTAAAGTTCTACCTGTAACGGCATTGGAATGATTTCTTATCATTCTTTATAGCTGAGACAGCAGATCAAGAGGAAATGGAGCCCCTGAGACAAAAAGAGACAGCAGTAAAAACTTGACAGAGCCTATGACTTTTCCATAATCAACTAATAAGAGTGTTTTTGTTGCTGTTTTTTTTCCTATAAGAGACATTTTACGTCATTTCCTTTCTCTCTGACCTTCACCTGGAGAGAATAGGGTTGATTTACTAAAACTGAAGCATTCAGCTGTCAACTTCAGCTTGTTCAGTTAAGCTTTGACAAACAACCTTGAAACTGATTAGTTTCTATGCAGAGCTGCACCAGATTTAACTTGTACCTATGATCTATATATGAATGAAACAGAAAATACAATACAGGGGGTCCCCAACTTACGAACGCCCGACCTACGAACATCTCCTACTTACGAACCGGGCGCTGCGGGGACCCTCTGCCATTTTCCCCGGACCTTCGGCCGTTCTGCGCATGCGCGGCCATATGGAGCCTCGGAAAATGACGGCAGACATCGGAAATGTCCGTAATTTGCCGCGCATGTGCAGAACGGCATTCGACGGAACATCGGAAATGTCCGTAATTGTCGGTCTGCGCATGCGCGGCCGACTTACGAACATTTCGGATTTAAGAACAGGAGGACAGTCCCTAATGAGTTTGTAACTCTGGGACCCCCTGTATAACAATATATTGTTACGCTGTATACTTGCAGACTATCTGCAAATGCAATTTTACACAGGAGCAACTGCATTCTGACAGCTTCTATGTAATACATAGCAAATCCCAGCTGTAATTTTGACAGCTGGTAAATGCCACTAATTTTAGAAGACCAGCAGCAGGAGATAAGAGACTGGACATAGGAGATGGGTCCTAGAACTTTGTTGATGTTTTTGAGGATGTATCTCATACATTTAAAGTCCTGAAGTGAGAAGATAAATGTATCTAAAGGCTTCCCAAGTTAAAATCAGTCACAAATCTTAGTATGAAGGGACACAGGACTAACAGGAGTCTATAGCAAATGGATTAAAGGAGAAGTACAGCCAAAGCTGGTCACAGGAGTGCAGCTTGTTTTGCACTCCTGTGACCTGTTTTCAGCAGAGAGTGGGCTGAAGTCTGCTCTCTGCTGATGTGACGTCACAGAGTCGGTCCAGGCTCGGTGTCATCACGACCATAGAGCCGGGATGTGCCCAGGTCCCTGGACCAGCTCCCGGCTCTTCCTCTCAGTGAGCCGCTGAAAGCCTGAGCCGCCCGCCCCCTCCACAGCCCAATGCCCCAGTGAGGGGGGCAGAACAGAGAGTCGCTGACTTCCACCTAGGTAAGTATGGTTCTGAAAAAACAAAAACCATACATCTCTTTTCTTTTTAAAATAATTTATTGAGAATGATACAATACAAGTTAATAATACAAGCTTTAACATTGTATAGGGCTATCAAACTTGAATAAAGGAACTTCTCAGTTATTACTTTGGAATAACAATAGTACAGTTACCGTATAGAGAGTAATATGGGAATCTTTTATCAGTAAATATATGTGAAGAATATAATCATAACAATTAATAAACCTGGTATAATTTGCATAAAGAAAAGTTAATAATATGTCAAAAAATTAAAGAATTAGACATAGAGATACAACTATGTTGGATAAATCGGTCTGTATTGGGATGTCCTGGAGAGACACCACCATACATCTCTTTTAAGAATGATTTACAAAACCTTCTCCTATTTATGTGCACCTATTTAAACCTATGAAAAACAGTAAAAAAAATGTGATTTAGATGATAAAAACCAACAGAGCCATGGCATACACACAAAGAAAATATTTGAAAACCTGACATTCTAATATAGAACTTGTTTCTTTAAAAGAGATGTATGTTTTTTTTTCTGTTAGAATCATACATACCTAGGTGGATATTGCCTCTATCCCACGGCTCCATCAACACTGGGAACCACTAATCACTTTGTTCTCACAGTTACCTGAGCAGCTGGGCTGTGGAGGGGGCAGGAGTGGCTGGATCAGGCTCTCATGTGCAGCTCGCATGTGGGCGGATGCCACCTTCATTGTTGCGATCTTGCCGGAGGCCAGTTTGAGCCTTATGGGGTTGTGGCCTTGATGGGGTTGGCGTAGGCGTAGGGCTAAAAACGTGTCTGGTTTATTTGCCTTGGTGTAGATCCTATGGCCGGATCTGCGGATATATTTATCAGCAGACTCGGCCAAGAGGAGGTCAAGTTCCAACTTGGCTTTTTCCAGTAAGGATTTATTGGACTCTGTGGGGGATAGTTGGAATTGTAGGAATAATTTTTGAAATTCTGATTCGAGGTGTTGGAGTTTAAGTTTCCTGATCTTGTTGATCTGTGAGGCTACTGAGATGCACTTGCCCCGGATCACTGGCTTGTGTGCTTCCCACAGTAAAATCGGAGAGATATCGGGTGTAGCGTTGTGATCGAGGTAGTCTTGAGGGCCACCTGTATGTCTAGGCAGTAAGATTGGTTCGTGAGATGTGATTCGTTCAGGCTCCAAGATCTATCGCTACTTCGGGGGATCAGGGAAGAGATTGCGATCTTAGAGTCACCACACATAAAGCCGGGTTGACGTTTGGGGCGTAATATGAGACAGTTTCCACTTCTTGCAGAAGTCCGACTAGTATTATATAGCGACCATTCGGGACCTGCCGAGGCTGTGAATACTTTGGGGTAGCGGGAGCTAAAGAATTTTGGGGTGGTGCGGGTAGAAAAGTGGGTTTCCTGCAGGGCGACAATATCCGCTTTTAATGAGGCGAAGTTCTGAAACGCTTTAACCCTTTTATTCGGGGAGTTCAACCCCTTAACATTTAGGGATAATATGTTTAAGGGAGCCATTTGGGTGGATGGGGGGAGTTAACATAGTCATATGCGTGGGTCCGGCGAGCCTCCTGGTCAAGGCTAAGGGAGGAAAAGGAAATGAGGTAGAGTAGGAGGAAGGGGAGAAGAAAGGGGAGAGAGGGCAAGGGAGAGGGTTTACTGGTCGTAGGGCTAAACATTGGATGCGGTACTGGAACTGTGGGGCAGGAATAGGCCCGACAGAGGGGCACTCAGACTCTGCGGCTAAAAACCCGGCCGGAGAGTGAGCGTAACTAGTTTAGGGGGGGGGATTCGTCATAGAGGGTGGTCATATAGGTGAATCTGGCTAAGGCTCACATGGTGGGGGGGGTCAGTCAGATGACAGCCAATGTCAGTTCGGTGGGGGGGGGAAATGTGGGAGGCGAGCCCCCTGTCTGGGGGAGAGAGGGGGAAGGGGAGGAGGGGTAGGGAGAGTATATGATAGAAGTAACGGTTTCGTTTAAGTGCTCCAGAGTGAACTTGATTTTGACCTGGATAACAAGACGATATGGACGGCTGCCGTTGTAGACTGTTCATACGTGCGTGTTGGTTCCACGGTTACCTAGAGAGGACACAGGAGGGACAAGCTGGAGAGAAAAAGAAGAGTTATAGCTGAGGTGTCAGCGTGCTGTGCGGGACTTCGGGCTGAGGAACTGATCTTCTTCTTGGTATCTTGCCGGGGTCCCTTTTCGGATTGAGGAGGGTCCTGGAGGGTGGCGGTTCGGCGTGGCGGAGTAAGCTTGAGGAGGGAGCCTAGCTGGGGTGCGTGGTAGCGTCACTTCTGAGGCTTGAGCTGGAGGAACTAGATGGAGGCTTTCCAGAAGACGTTGCAGGGCTTGCGGGGTAGTGCTGGTGTGCTGGTGGCCCTGGTGAGTGAATTGGAGAGCAAACGGGAATTTCCAAGTGTACTTAATTTGGTGCTGGATCAATATTTGCAACTGCGGCTTCATTGCTCGCCTTTTGGCTATAGTAAGGGGGGGCCAAGTCTGAGAATAGTTGGTATGGGTGAGTTTGGAATATAAGCTCATCCTTTTTGCGGGCAGCCGTAAGTAGCTGTTCTTTGGTGCGGAAGAAGTGGAGCTTCACTATAATGTCCCGGGGGGGGGCCATCAGTTTGGCGGCGTGTGAGGGCCCTGTGGACCCGATCGAATTCTAATCTTTCGATGGGTATAGAGGGGGCAAGTTCCTGGAATAGGGCCGTTGTGAAGGATTGGACATCATCTATTACCTCAGGAATGCCGCGTAAACGTAAATTGGACCTGCGGGAGCGGTTCTCAGCATCTACCCTGGTTTCAAGGTCTGCCGTGCGTTGGCCTATTTCCCTTATCTCCCGTGAGAGCCTGTTGGTGATCTGCTCTGAGGTATTTTTCAGGGCTTTCTGCAACATGTTCTCCATGTGCTTCAGGAAGGCGTTTTGTGACATACCTGATGAGGGTATAGTTGGAGAGCCCCCAAGGTTTGAGTCTGTGTCGTCTTCCTCGTCTGTGTCTGGAGGATCCGGGTGGAGGGGAGACATGGCTTGCTTAGCGAGGGCCTTCGCCGCCATCTTGGAGGAAGCGCGGGCCAGCGCTTCTTTTATGGGTTTCGGCTTTGACTGTACTACTCCTTTAACAATTTCTTTCACATGACTATCTTTAGCTGCATTTCTGATAATTCTGGTGGGCAGATGTCTGTGCCATTAACAGGGCAGTGCATGGAGAAAGGCACATCTTTGAAATTGAGAGGATGAAGAAGACAACAAAAATTGATCAGTTAATTATACAGATTTACTGTATTCTTCAGAAATAGCACACACAGTTAATCTAAAAGGGGCTCTTTTAATTGTAATGTAAACTATTAGCTTGAATATCAGCCAATGTTTACAGAGAAAGAGCAAAAGAAACGCTCTGCAGGAACTAGAATGATTTCAATAGCAGTATAAAAGCAGCTCACTAAATAATAAAGTCTACTTCAAAATACAGAGTATGCTGATAAATGAATTCAATATGAAAATGTTACACTGTATGAAGTTGTTAGATGTAACTAGAAAGGGAATGGAGCTTTTTTTATAAGGCAAAGAACAATTTAGAAAGATTTAAATAACCAAAATGATTAGCACGATTGCTTTCCACTGCTGATGTCTTTGTTTTAGTTTTCATGCAGAGTGACAGTGGGACTAATGCAATATCGTAATTACAGGGGTCGCAGGGGTCGCCATTGTGACTCTGCCCCATCCTTCAGAGGGCCGGTGCGGCCCCCATGTACACCTAAATAGGAAGGCCCGGAAGGGCCAGCAGCATATAGAGGAACCAATCTCCTCCATGTTCCTCCTGCAGTCTCTGAATGCCCGCCTTTCCTCCTTTCCCCCCTGAAAGCATTCAGCAGCTTCCAGTGGAACATGGAAGAGATTGGTTCCTCTATACGCTGGCGCTGTACTGCCCCACCTATCCAGCTTCTCTTTGCTGCTCCTGGGCCCCTGTGCTCTCTCCCGACCCCCCCCCCTCGTACCCCCTCCCCTCTACCATCGGCTGCTGTGGGGGATGCTGTCAGGTTTGAGAATAAACAGTACCGATCACTGACTCTGTTAATTCATAACTGAGGCATAGTACACTGTGTTTACTATGCTTCAGTTTGTGAATGAAGCTCTGTACAGAGCTATTCCTGTCCATTCATTCTGTTCTGCTAAGGCTGCATATATGAAGATGTCTCAAAGGTGGAACAACAGAGGTCTATTTGGACCCCTGATATTTTACTAAAGCCCCCCAGCATACTCCTAAAAAAAATTGTGGGGATTGTAAACATAAAATAAAATAAAATTATAAAAAATAATGAAAAGATAAAGCCTCTAGTTATATAAAGGAGGGAGAAATGGCGAACCATATCAGAGTTGATGGATAAAGAGGACACATATAGATTGAGATTTTGGAGTGCGCTCCAAATTGTCCACTTTCTTAATACACTCCCAGCCCCGGAGGGGTTTAATAGACCCCTCACTACCTTCGAGAAATTATGCTCGGCAACTGGAGTAATGTCTCATGCGTTATCAGTTAACTATGGTCTATCAATGGCAACAGGGGAAATAGATTCCTTGAGATGTATTAGTGAATGGGAACAAGAGCTGGGAGAAAATTTCAATACAATACAAATACAACAAATCTTTAGGTTCACGCATGAATCGTCGATCTGTGTGAAAACACAAGAGACGAACTTTAAAATTCTGACACGCTGGTATAGAACACCAGATAAACTGAAAAAAATGTACCCCGACCTGTCAGACCGATGTTGGAGATGTCAGAGGGATAAAGGTACTTTGTTACATATTTTTTGGGAGTGTCCAAAACTAAACAACTTCTGGACAGAAGTTAGACGGATTGTTCAAATTTTTACAGACCATACAATTCCAAATGACCCAGCTCTCTTTCTCCTTCATGTCTCCCATATACCAGAAAAGGTATACATGGAATCTATAATCTGTCACCTCTTAGATGCGGCTAAGGCGTGTGTTCCACGGAGGTGGAAGTCAGAATTACCTCCGACGATAGGGATGTGGCTTCGCAAAGCGAAGGAGATTAGCAAACTGGAAGACTTGGTTCTTTCAGCACGATCTCAAGGAGAGAAATACTTCAAGACCTGGCGACTCTGGAACACCTTTATGGCCCCGGAGGAAGGAAGCACCCTCCTAGAAGAAGATTAGAAGTATGACCACTTTTACTATTACTATTAGAAACATACCAAAGTGATAGGCAGACTCAGGAAAGATCTCTATGGAATGGCTCCATTTATTTTGTATTAAAATATAAATATACTAAACGAGTGGTACGGGTCCGGGGCACGGGGATGTGTAGAGAGGATTTTGTAAGGAGTAGAGATACCTTAACTAGATGACTCAATCCGATATAGGGTATTCATAAAGTAAAGCTTAAAAGAGTTGTGAATTGACTGTTGAAGATTACTAATTTTTATTATTGTATACCTCCAGATTTTTGTGTATGCCCCTGTATGTGTACTACTGTGTTTGAATAAAGAAAATAATTGAAAAAAGAAAAGATAAAATAAGAACAAAACTACTGACACCAGTGGTGGCACTACCAGGGTCACAAAGGTTGCATTAAAGATTCTAGTTATGTTCTGGACTACCGTATATACTCGAGTATAAGCCGAGTTTTTCAGCACATTTTTTTGTGCTGAAAGTGCCCCCCTCGGCTTATACTTGAGTCAAGCACTTTTCTTCAGCAGAGAATGACATGTTTTGACTAGACATGTGCATTTCGTTATGTTCCGAATCGAAATTCGGACGAATTTTTCATTATTCGGACATTCGGATGCATCCGAATTACCGAATTACAATACTAACGAATTTTACCGAATCCGAATTTTTTTCGAATCGAAAAATCGCGGACGAAATTCGAAATATCTCAGGGTCACTTAGTGATAGAAACCCCAAATTTGGATATGTTATAGTGCTAGTTCTACTGTGTTTGCATACCAAATTTGGGGTTTCTAGCTACAAGTGGCCCCGAGATATGTGGCCCCAAAGTCGGGTCGAAAAATGTCATTCTCTGCTGCAGAAAAGTGCTTGACATTTTGTGACCCGACTTTGGGGCCACATATCTCGGGGCCACTTATAGCTAGAAACCCCAAATTTGGTATGCAAACACAGTAGAACTAGCACTATAACATATCCAAGATACGTGGACCCAAAGTCGGGTCGCAAAATATTTTCGAATTCGGTTGAAATAATTTCAAATGCAGTTGAAAAAATTTCAAATGCAGTTGAAAAAATTTCAAATGCAGTTGAAATAATTTCAAATGCAGTTGAAATATTTTCAAATGCAGTTGAAATATTTTCAAATCTGGTTGAAATTATTTCAACTGCATTAGAAACTATTTCAACCAGATTTGAAAATATTTCATCTGCATTAGAAACTATTTCTATCACCAAGTAACCCCGAGATACGTGGACCCAAAGTCGGGTCACAAAATATTTTCGAATATTTGGGTCCACGTATCTCGGGTTACTTGGTGATAGAAATAGTTTCTAATGCAGATGAAATATTTTCAAATCTGGTTGAAATAGTTTCTAATGCAGTTGAAATAATTTCAACCAGATTTGAAAATATTTCAACTGCATTTGAAAATATTTCAACTGCATTTGAAATTATTTCAACTGCATTTGAAATTATTTCAACTGCATTTGAAATTATTTCAACTGCATTTGAAATTATTTCAACTGCATTTGAAATTATTTCAACTGCATTTGAAATTATTTCAACTGCATTTGAAATTATTTCAACCGAATTCGAAAATATTTTGCGACCCGACTTTGGGTCCACGTATCTCGGGGTCACTTGGTGATAGAAATAGTTTCTAATGCAGTTGAAATAATTTCAACCAGATTTGAAAATATTTCAACTGCATTTGAAATTTTTTCAACCGAATTCGAAAATATTTTGCGACCCGAATTTGGGTCCACGTATCTCGGGGTTACTTGGTGATATAAACCCCAAGTTTGGAGAGGTTGTAGTGCTAGTTCTACTGTGTTTGCATACCAAATTTGGTGTTTCTAGCTATAAGTGGCCCCGAGATATGTGGCCCCAAAGTCGGGTCACAAAATGTAATTCTCTGCTGTAGAAAAGTACTTGACATATCCCCCATATCTAGGGGTCACTTGGTGCTAGGAACCCCATAACTTGTGGCAGGTGACATGGCAAGTGGACAATCCACAACTTGGTCACGTGGCAGGTCACGTGGCACTTGTGGTCGGTGACGTGGCACTCGTGGCAGGTGTCTTGGCATTTGTGGCAGGTGTTGTGGCAAGTGGACAATGACATACAGCATATGTACTTGCCTTGCGATCGACATCCGTGACAGCCATTTCACATCCTTTTTTTTTTATGTGACAGATGTATATAAGTAAATAACCATCTTCCAAAATGTATAATTCAAATAGAAAAGATTAGAACAGAATAGAAAAAAATATATAATTTAATAGCAGATCTCCTGTAGACTATTAACAGCCATTTCACTTCTTTTTTTTTTGCAGATCTTCTGCAGACTGTTAGAATCAATTTCATTTTTTTTTCAAAGTCGGGTCGCAAAATATTTTCGAATCCGCTTGAAATAGTATCAACATGATTTGAAAATTATTTCAACTGCATTTGAAATTTTTTCAACTGCATTTGAAATTTTTTCAACCGAATTCGAAAATATTTTGCGACCCGACTTTGGGTCCACGTATCTCGGGGTTACTTGGTGATAGAAACACCAAATTTGGGGTTTCTAGCTATAAGTGGCCCCGAGATACGTGGCCCCAAAGTCGGGTCACAAAATGTAATTCTCTGCTGTAGAAAAGTACTTGACATATCCCCCATATCTGGGGGTCACTTGGTGCTAGGAACCCCATAACTTGTGGCAGGTGACATGGCAAGTGGACAATCCACAACTTGGTCACGTGGCAGGTCACGTGGCACTTGTGGTCGGTCACGTGGCACTCATGGCAGGTGTCTTGGCGCTTGTGGCAGGTGTTGTGCCAAGTGGACAATGACATACAGCATATGTACTTGCCTTGCGATCGACATCCGTGACAGCCATTTCACATCTTTTTTTTTATGTGACAGATGTATATAAGTAAATAACCATCTTCCAAAATTTATAATTCAAATAGAAAAGATTAGAACAGAATAAAAAAATATATAATTTAATAGCAGATCTCCTGTAGACTATTAACAGCCATTTCACTTCTTTTTTTTTGCAGATCTTCTGCAGACTGTTAGAATCAATTTCATTTTTTTTTTTCAAAGTCGAGTCGCAAAATATTTTCAAATCCGCTTGAAATAGCATCAACATGATTTGAATTTTTTTCAACTGCATTTGAAATGATTTCAACCGCATTTGAAACTATTTCAACCGAATTCGAAAATATTTTGTGACCCGACTTTGGGTCCACGTATCTCGGGGTTACTTGGTGATAGAAATAGTTTCTAATGCAGATGAAATATTTTCAAATCTGGTTGAAATAGTTTCTAATGCAGTTGAAATAATTTCAACTGCATTTGAAAATATTTCAACTGCATTTGAAAATATTTCAACTGCATTTGAAAATATTTCAACTGCATTTGAAAATATTTCAACTGCATTTGAAATTATTTCAACCGAATTCGAAAATATTTTGCGACCCGACTTTGGGTCCACGTATCTCGGGGTCACTTGGTGATATAAACCCCAAATTTGGAGAGCTTGTAGTGCTAGTTCTACTGTGTTTGCATACCAAATTTGGGGTTTCTAGCTATAAGTGGCCCCGAGATATGTGGCCCCAAAGTCGGGTCACAAAATGTCAAGCACTTTTCTGCAGCAGAGAAGAACATTTTTCGACCCGACTTTGGGGCCACATATCTCGGGGCCACTTGTAGCTAGAAACCCCAAATTTGGTATGCAAACGCAGTAGAACTAGCACTATAACATATCCAAATTTGGTGTTTCTATCACCAAGTAACCCCGAGATACGTGGACCCAAAGTCGGGTCGCAAAATATTTTCGAATTCGAAAATCGGTCGAAAACTAAACGAAATCCGAAAACGAATTTAACAAATGTAACGAATCTAACTAAACGAAATTAATTAATTAACGAATTAAAACGAAACTAAACGAAACGAATTTTTTCCTTTTGCACATGTCTAGTTTTGACCCAACTTTGGGGCCCCTTAGTGCTAGGAACCCCAAATTTGGTGTGCAAACCCAGTGGAACCAACACTAAATTCTGACAGAAAAAAATCGATGGGCATACACACGGTCGGAAAATCCGATGAAAAGCTCCCATCGGAAATTCCGACCATGTGTACGCGGCATAATAGTACATTTAAAGCTGGTCTCTGGCAAACTTCAAAGTCCTCCTTTGCCCTCCCTTTAGTCTAGATCAGCCTATTTCAATCAGGGTGCCCAGGCACCCTGGGGGGCCTTCAGGTGTCTTCAGTGGTGCCTTGGCAAAAAGCCTAAAAATTGCCCAAAACTTGTATACAAGCCAGCGGGTGGAAGCTGTTGGCATCCTAACAAACATTGGGTGCCTGCAGAGCATCTTTGTTTGCCCCACCCCTACCCCACACCCTCTGCACTGGGGTCACATTAGCTGAGTGAGGGAGAGACACTGAGGGAGAAGAGAAATCCTGGAATATTATTCAATATCAATGTGCATGGGTGTATTTGCCTTGGAAGAATAAATCACCTATAATGTTGGATGTCCTACATGTGTGGATGTTGTTGCATTATGTAAAGCTATTAATTTAATCTTTTTAAGATTTTGAGATTGTGCAGGGTTTTAAAGGGTGTCTTGACTGAAAAAAAGGTTGAGAAACGCTGGTCTAGAGGACAGAAAAGGAGATGAACCTTTATCAGATTGTGACAGACACCTATATGTAGATGGTTCCAGATTTTACATTGATGATGGTCAGCCACACATGGGGTTTGCTGTAACCACTACTGCAACTATTTTACATCAGAAAGCATTGACACCCCAGATGTCAGCACAGGAAACTGAGTTGTGTGCAGTAATCAAAGCATGTCAACTAGAAAATTAAAAGGGAAACATTTACATTGACTGCAGATATGCTTTTGGTATAGCTCATGATTTTGGGCCCATTTGGAAAGCACAAATCTTTCTGACCAGTGCAGGGAAGCCAGCGAGAGATGCAAAACTTACAGAGCAATTATTTGAGGCTCAAGTTGCTATCTTGATGGTAAAATGACAAGGAAGAGAGAAATTATATGACAGCCAGAGAAAATGCTGTAGCACTAGGATTGGCAACACCCAGAATGTGTGCCAGAGGTGGCATGCAGTGGTACTTTGGATGGCAAGCGAGAGTAATCCTGGGAGACCAGTCTCCCACAAATAAAAACTGTCCAGCGGCTGTGGTTGCTTACAGGGAAGCTGGTCCACCCCCACCTCTCCTCCTGCCCACTTCTCCTCCTGACGGTATGGGTTCGGCCCTTCTCAGTAGGGTATCAAGGTGCAGAAATTGGGATTAATCTCAGGTGTGAAGGTGAAGGAATTGAGGTGATCTGAGGTGCGAAGATGCAGGAATTGGAGCTGCTCTGGGGTCTGAAGGTGAAGGAATTGGGGTGATCCGAGGTGTGAAGATGAAGGAATTGAGACTGATCTGAGGTGTGAAGGTGTAGACATTGGGGTGATCTGGGGCATGAAGGTGCAGGAGTTGGGGTGATCTGAGGAGAGAAGAATTGGATTAATCTGAACAAGGCTATGTTACCATTTATTTTACCACGTTTCATTAATCTTTGAAAGCTGTTCATTTCCTACTATTATTTACCTATTTTTTCACAATTGATAGCGTGAAGCTGACATTTTTTTTACATAACTGGCACTCTCAGTTTCTTTATATCAGTAAAACCGCTATAGAGTGGTCAGCAAGTGGTTAAAAAGAAGTCTCGCCTATTTTGTAGTTACTCCTGTCCCCCAGGGGGATGTTTCACTGTGTCCCGTGCATGTGTAGTGCATGAGTTAGGGGATGAAGAATGACTGCGAGAGATCAGGGGATTGCATACAAGTACCTAAAGAGAAGAGGAGGGAAATAAGATTGACAGCGGGATTTGGGTGAAGTGTAATGTCTGAAAAAAGGCACAATCTATTTGGGCATGTTTACATGGGCTTGGGGCTGCCATCTCCTGTGCAAAAAAATTTACCATATATACTCGAGTATAAGCCAAGTTTTTTAGCACATTTTTTTGCGCTGAAAATGCCCCCATCGGCTTATACTGGAGTCAAGCACTTTTCTGCAGCAGAGAATGACATTTTCCGAACCCGAATTTGGGGCCCCCTATACCGGGGCCACTTAGTGCCAGGAACCCCAAATTAGCACTACAACATATCCAAATTTGGGGTTCCTAGCACCAAGTGGCCCCGATATACGGGGCCCCAAAATCGGTTTGGAAAATGTCATTCTCTGCTGCAGAAAAGTGCTTGACATTCTCCGACCCGACTTTGGGGCCCCGTATCTCGGGGCCACTTGGTGCCAGCAACCCCAAATTTGGTGTGCAAACCCAGTGGAACTAGGTTTGGGGTTCCTAGCACCAAGTGACCCCGAGATACGGGGCCCCAAAGTCGGTCAACTGTGTCCATCTGCAGCAATGTCATTTCGGGACCCTTTGGGTCCAGAGACCCCAAATTTTGTCTGCAGCTTGGGGGCATTTAGGAACCCTTAACTAGTTTGAAGTTCAGGGGACCTATGGCTGCAAATGGGCACAGTGAGGCATGCAAATGGGCATTGTTGACCCTCTGTTCCACTTCCACTCTCTCGCTGGCACTTTGTGTGTGTTTTTCACCTTTGATAAAGGTTTATCTATTTAAATTGAATATTTTGCTTGAGTCCTGATGACTGAGTAGTTGTTTTTAATTAATGTATTTCAAGACATTTAATTTACAATTTTATATATAGTTTATATATGTTGATTGAAAACCAATAAAGATGCCGCAACCATTTCTTATGCCACATAAAAGTTGTGTTTTTATTAGTTATCCGTAAACCGTTTGTTGTGTGTTAAACGTACAGTCTGAAATCCAATGACCAGGGAATTGAATGTTTCAGAAGAGAGAGGCTCTTATGCCCCGTACACATGCTCGGACTTTCCGGCGGGATTGTCTGCCGGACCTAGTCCAGCGGACAAACCGCCGGACTTTCCAGCGGAGCTCCGCCAGACTTTCCGAGCTGTGGATTGACACTTTTACACCTTAGGTGAATGGGTAGGGGTACATCGTACCCCATACTCATTCACATAGGGTGGGGGGACCGGGATCTGGGGGCCCCCTTATTAAAGGGGGCTTCTGGATTCCAATAAGCCCCCCGCCCGCAGACCCTGACAACCAACGGCCAGGGTTGTCGGGAAGAGGCCCTTGTCCTCATCAACATGGGGACAAGGTGCTTTGGGGTGGGGGGGCCGCACGGCTCCCCTTTCCCCAGGGCACCCCCCCATGTTGAGGGCACGTGGCCTGGTACGGCTCAGGAGGGGGGGCGCGATCCCTCGTCCCCACCCCTTTCCTGGCCGGCCGGGCTGCATGCTCGAATAAGGGTCTGAGATGGATTTGGGGGGACCCCCACGCCGTTTTTTCGGGGTAGGGATTCCCTTTAAATCCATACCAGGTGACAGGGCTAGCGCGGCGGCATTCACTGCCTTCGCTAGTCCCGTCTACCTGAAGTCACGTTCTAAATGAACGGACTTTCCGATGATCGGCAAGTCCGTTCATTTCCAAAAGTCACGCGGACTAGCATACAGACCGCAGGATTGTCCGCCGGACTCGCGAGTCCAGCGGACAATTTTAAGTCTGAACTTAAAACTTAGTCCGCCGGACTTTTGGCGGGAAAAAGTCCGCTCGTGTGTACGAGGCATTAGGAGTTACACATAGTTGATTAGCTGATAGGGAAGCAGGAGACGGCCAATATACCTTCCCAATGTTTTCAAGGTTTATGCATTGCTACATGACTCTCACTTGTAACGCAAATATATTTTACTGTCCTAAATCTCTGTATGTTATTTTTTTCTCTTAAAGAAAAATCTTTATGGAAAAAAAAGAGTGAGAGGATGAGTGGAGGAGTATGAATCAGCCAGCAGGAGGAGGGGGGGGGGGGGGGAATGACTGCGGAAAGGTTAGGGGATTTAGTAGAGGTGTTGGGAGAGAAGAAGGTGAGATGAGGAGACATATCAATGGGCCATAGGATTTCCCATAAATCAATTTTCATGCACAGGTTGAGCTCAAAGCCAAAAATACAAGACATGGTTCTGCATATTATTTATGAAGTGCAGATATTTTTTTTTTTATGAATCTCAGGACCACCCAGTAAGCTTGTTTTTTGATTCAATTTAGAGAGACCCTGTCACCAGAACTAAAACTATTTTTTATATGGTAATGTATTAGTGCTTTATTTGTATTTACTATTGCCTTTCTGGGTAATAGTTGTATTTACAAGCTTCAGAGATATAGGCAGGGCAAAAATGTCTATTCCAGTCTATCCCAAACACAGCACATTTGTTTACATATGATGAGGTTGCGTTCAGAAGCTGCAGTTTGTGACATAGAAAGTGGGGGAGAGATGCAGCAAAGAGCAACCAGAAAGAGAAGGATCCAACACACCTGAAGTCTTTCTGGCTGCCCTTTGCTTCATCCCCCCCAGTATCTGCATCACTGACTTCAGCTCCTGAGCAGAGCCTCATGCAGTGGCAGCTGGTGGTAATTTTTTTTGGGGGGGGGTGGGCGACAAACAGTAACAACCCTCGTTGGTTGGTCGGCGGGTGGGTCTGGTGCATTTACCCTGTCTATTCAGAGCTTCACCAGCGGTTTCCCTTGCTCGGTGGCGGTGACAGCTTTCCCTTCCTCCAGGCTCCACAGGCATCAGTGGCTTCCGTTTCCACCCTCCTCCTTGGCGGCCAATCTGATTGGCCAGATTGAGGATCAGTGTTACAACAAAAAATATTAATTTGCTGTTGTAACACCTGGGTGGGCTCATGGCACAATGCTCTGCACTCCGAGCCCACCCTATTCTGAAGCCTATAAGAGCCTTAGGCTCAAATCAGGTGCTTCAAAAAACACCCAACCGCTGTACGTCAGGCAACCGGCATCCTGAAAGGGGCCAGACGCATGAAAAGGGGGTGGCTGAAGCAGCCATGGATAGACTCTTGCTATGCATGAACTCTCCATTATTCATATATGGGGTGGCGTGGATAGAGGGGGATGGCACCCGGGCGCCCCTAATGGATGGGCCGCCACTGGCCTCCCGCCACCTGCACACATACACAAGGTGCATGCACACAAACATGGACAAGGCGGACGTGTGCGTGCACACACACACACACGCACACATACAGCGCTGTGCTTTTTTTTTTAAACTATAGAGTTCATAAACCCATTTTAATATGATGGTGTCATTGTTTGTTGCTAATATTATAATTTAGCAAGATTGTTTTTAAAAGTACAGGTGGTTCCTTAGTAATTAGGCAGAATTTGGAACAACTTGAGATAAAGTGTATGTTTACAAAATACATTAGGATATTTGAAAGTATGTTCTGTACATTTCTTCTATGCAGACCTGGCAAATGGCAGTCTTAAGTGTATTTTCCATTAAATAGTTTTATTCATTTATTTCATAAGCTTTCAAGAGCAAAGGAAGTTGTTCTTACAAATGTTCTTACCTCGGTACAAAGTGCTCAGTCTACTTATCAAAGCACTGGAACATAGCAATGTTTGGAAAGAGCTTGTCTTATTACGTCAAATGGACCCACTTTTTCAGGAGAAGGCTCACTCTCCCTAAGGAAGCCAGCATTTTAACATGAATAAATCAGAGATCTGAATTAATTGCCTCAATTCACCAAATGGCATATGCTGAGGATTTAATGAATCACAACAGATACTTCCTTCTGATATAAGTCAAAAGCAGAGTTAATTTCTCATTAGTATTATTTCAGATACATCACGTTTGGCATCTTCAAAGCAGGACAGTGCTTAAGGCTATGTTGGAGGAAGTCAACTAGGCTTTAATATTTTATTGCAAGTGTAACTAATCAGAAAAGTATTCCTCAATAGTAGCAGAGCTGTGTAATGCAATCAGCCATAATGTTAGAAAAAAAGAGACAGACTGTTCTGTATTTCCAGATATGACATAATCCAGTTTGTCAATTTAACGACTTTTCATACCCCTGTTTATCGGATTGTTGTAAATAAATATTCTGCTTTCTCAAGAATATATGTAAAGATGACTCAATGGTTTCATGAACACATGTAAAACATATATATATATATATATATTTATGGTCAGAGCCCGCTGCCCTAAGAGATATGAACGAACACATAAACACGTCACAAGACTAACAACATAAAATAGACCTGAAGTGTGCACTGGCCTTCTGTAAGGTAAGCCCTGGTGAGCTGGGCGGTGAGCCCTGGTCTGCTGAGCGATATGCCAAGAGAAGGGTGCATACCTTAAGAAAGTAAATGGATGTTTCTGTAGAGAAGTGTGTTTTAAGAGAAGTACTCTGAGAAGGGAAATGGGTGGGTGGGTACCTTGCACTGGAACCGACACAGACCGTTGTGGGTGGTCTGGTTAAATACCCTCCAGGCTCCTCGCATAATTACAGGCCACCATACTGGCCTTCTTATATATATATATATATATATATATATATATATATATATATATATATATATATATATATATATATAGCAGCTTGCCTATTACAACTACTATTTATCTTCTTATCTGCCTTTGTTAGCTATGCAATAAACACAATTGTTCCAGAGCCTTATAATCCTACACTAGGGTCCAAGAACTGGTGCAAACTTAGAGACAAGGAAATGGGTATAGGTGGCTGTTGTACTAAAAATGAATTATTTAGAAAATGACTTAGGTTACCTGAAATATGTGAGGATTGAGTGAAATAGATTTGCCCAAGATTTAGGAGAGTACAGTTCCATCAGAAGAGAATCTAAAGCACCTTAGCTCTCAGCGTCACACTCTTGGGAATTAGTCTATGCCATCTCTGTAGAAATATCTGCTTGAAGCTGGAAAATATGATAGTTCTTTAGTGGAGAGAAACATTGACAGATACAGTATATTACCAAGTACTGACCTAATTGATGGTTAATGAATATCCTATGTTGAACAGTGGTCAACGTTCTGTATACTTCTTTTAGTCTTATGCCGCGTACACACGGTCGGACTATCCGGTGGACCAGAGTCCACCGGACAATCCGCCTGTGTGTGGGCTCCGGCGGACTTTTTGTTCCCAAAAGTCTGGCGGACTTAGAAAGAAGTTTTGACCCGCCCCTTCTGATGTCACAGTCCCAGCATCCTACGGGACTGTGACATCATAAGAGGATGGGGTCACCATGTGACATCAGCCAGTTACCCCGTCCCTTGTCCCTATATAAGTGGCCGCGCAACATGTTCCGGCCATTACAAGCGGAGACAGCGTCCTGTCAACATCGGGAGAAGAAAGAAGAAGCAGAAGGCGGCGGCGGTGACAACAGCGACAAAGCAGAAGACCGGGCCAACGCGAGTAAAAGAGCTGCAAGAAGATAGCTGAGGCCCGGCAGAACAAACGAAGAGCGGGACAAGACCCCCGAAGTCGGAAGAAGACCCCGAAGTCAGAAGAAGACCCCGGAGCTGTCTAATAAAGTACTTTAAAAACCTGTGTTGTGTTTTTTTATTGACACTTTTTCCCTCAGGTGAACTCATTCACATAGGGTGGGGGGCCGGGATATGGGGGCCCCCTTTATTAAAGGGGGCTTCCGGATTCCGATAAGCAGACCCCAACAACCAACGGCCAGGGTTGTCGGGAAGAGGCCCCTGTCCTCATAAAAATGGGGATAAGGTGCTTTGGGGTGGGGGGGCCCTGCGAAAGCAAAGCACCCCCTATGTTGAGGGCACGTGGCCTGGTACGGCTCAGGAGTGCTCGCTCATCCCCACCCCCTTCCCTGACCGGGTGGGCTGCGTGCTCTGATAAGAGTCTGCTATGGACTTTGGGGGGGACCCGCACACCGATCGAGGCGGCGGCATTGACTTCCTTCGCTAGTCCCGTCTACCTGGAGTCACGTTCAAAATGAACGGACTTTACTCCGTGTGTGGTCAAGTCCGTTCATTTCAAAAGTCGGGCGGACCTCCGCCAAAACTCCGGCGGATTGTCCACCAGATCTAGTCCGCCGGAAAAGTCCGGGCGTGTGTGGGCAAGTCCGCGCATTCGGAAGGTCCGGCGGACTAAGTACGCCGGATAGTCCGATCATGTGTACGTGGCATTAGATATAAATGATATCTAGATCTATAGGCATAAATATAGGGAAAAGATTTTGTTGAGTGATGAGTGTTTGTTTCATTGGTTAATGTGAGTAAATACCGAGGTCGTATTGGACTGGTACTATCACCAAAAACATCACACACCCACATTCATGCAACATCCTGAAGAAGTAAAAACACAAATCCAACTCCAACATCAATAAAATATGCAGTTGTTATTAAATTGCCACTTCCATGAAGTATAGGTATTCTTAAAATGGTATTTGGTTAATATGTGGTTAATATGTGTAATGATGACATTGAGTGCCTAGATTACTCTTTTATGCCTTTTTTTTATATTTTCCACACTTACACACGGACTAGACCAGTGATGGCGAACCTTGGCACTCCAAATGTTTTGGAACTACATTTCCCATGATGCTCATGCCCTCTGCAGTGTAGTTAAGCATCGTGGGAAATGTAGTTCCAAAACATCTGGGGTGTCAAGGTTCGCCATCACTGGACTAGACTGTCCAAGGAAAATGTCAATGACAAACTATATCACTGCCAGGGGTGCTAAAGCAGCAGCAGTTTTACAAAAAAATTATAAAACCATATGAATAAAAGGTGACTGTTACAAGCACTGCTGGCATGGATATAGTTTGTCCAATCTGTTATTGTCAATATTACTGAACAGCTTGGTTAACATGTAAATCTAGAGGAAAACATAAATAAAGGCATCTGCTGTGCAATGAAAAAGAAGTTCATAGGCAGAATATTATTAGTACATGCATTTTTATGTATTATACAAATGGAAGAGAAGGGTTTAAGAAATGAAAGTGTAATTTAATTGAAATTCAAAATTATGTCACGTACACGTGATCGGAAAATTCGGCCAGCAAAAGACCAATGAGAGCAACCGTTTGTATGCTCCATCGGACTTTTACTGGCCCAATTCCAGCCAGCAAAAGATTGAGAGCATGTTCTCAATTACTCGGTTGAAAATGCGACCGTTTGTATGCTACATCTGACTTTTGCTGGCCGAATTCCAGCCAGCAAAAGATTGAGAGCATGTTCACAATTTTTCGGTTGGAAAAAGTTCCGATCGGAAATTCCGATCGTCTGTAGCAATACGACGAGAAAAATTCCTACGCATGCTCGGAAACAATTCGACTCATTCTCAGAAGAATTGAACTTAATTTTCTCGGCTCGTCGTAGTGTTGTACATCACCGCGTTCTTGACGGTCGAAAGTTCAGCGAACTTTTGTGTAAACATATGTATGCAAGCCAAGCTTGAGCGGAATCCGGTCAGAAAAAACATCCAAGATTTTTCTGATGGAAAATCCGCTCGTGTGTACGTGGCATAAGACTAAATCTACACCCACCCCATTCTACGACTATTCTATCTACTGTGTAAAAGAAAAGATGTGTATACTTACCTTTTCTGAAACCTCTGTGGTCCAGTCACATGATTGGGTCCCCGCTTCAGCTTCAGTATAGAGGGGAGGCAGTTACAATGGCTGCAGAGCTTGGACGATGATGTCATCCATAGGCTTGCTATGGGGTAGCCATTGTCGGCTATCTCTCCTCTACACTGAGCAGGTGCTGGAAGCCGGTCATGTTACCAGACTGTAGCTGCTTCAGAATAGGTAAATGTACACATCTTATTTACACATATTTTCTTTTACAGGGTAGATAGAATATATGCTTAGAATGGGGGTGGATGTAAATTTAGCCTTAGCTAGAATCTGACTGGAATTACACTTTAAACAGTAATGCTAATAGCAATGTACTGAAGGTACCAAGGTGGCTCACAGAAATCGGGGTTCAAAACAGACTATACAAATTGTAATCATCATTACCTGATGACTTATACCCACGAGTCACCAGAGAGCTTAGCACTATTATAGCTAGGCTATTGCGCCTAATTTTTAAGGACAACTTACTGACTGGAATGGTACCAATTGATTGGTACACTATATACAGTATTTGCTTCCATTATTCAAAAAAATATTGAGATGTATAGGGAACTAGAGATCAAACAGCTTAACATCTATACTGTAGTATGTATAGTATGGGAATGATAAGGGACTATATGAACCACTTCACTTTTACCCCATTCATGAACAGGCAATTTTTTGCTATTTACCACTGCTCTACCTCGACTGGTAATTGTGCGGTCATGCAACGCTGTAGCCAAACAAACTTTATATCATTATTTTCACACAAATAGAACTTTATTTGGCGGTATTTGATCATCACAGTTTTTTTTATGTTTTTCAATAGAAATAAAAAAAATGACTAAAAATAAAAAAAAACAATATACTTATTATTATATATTTGTGCCTAAGCCTTTAGCCATTCAAATAATTATGCACAAAACGAAACATAGAGGCTGCCATTGCTAACTTTTCCTTCTGAAAATGTTGTTTGCATGACTATTTCTCGTAACTTCTTTGAATTTCTGGCCCCAAAAAAGTACACACGTATGCAACTCCATATTGCTCTCATGGCAAGATAAATTTGTACTTTAATTGGCCAGTATCTCTATTGATCTGAAGATCAATTAGAATTTATAATTGTTGTGACTCATTGGTATGACTATGTTTGGCACATCTGTGGCTTCACATACAGTGCTAATTTCTTGCATTCTTTCAACAGTTAAATCATTATTTTGAATTGGACCTGAAAAATCAAATAACGAATAAGTTGTCTTAAGTTAGCTAAACACATTTGGAATTTTTTTGTAGTCCTTTATTCTTATCAACAGTGAATGTGTCCATTTTAAATGGACCAAACCATTGTATAGTTGTGTGTAATACGGAAAGGATATTGTACAATCAGACTGGAAATTGCATGGAGTGTTTAAAAACAGGATCTGTGCTTTGCCAGGCAGGACGAGGGAACTGGTTAAATTAAATAGCGGCCCCACTGTTTAGCAACTGGAAGGTAAAAATCCTACCACCGGCCAGGGTTGTGGGGAAGAGGTCCTTGTCCCTATCAACATAGGGATGAGGTGCTTTGGGAGCCCCCCCATGCCAAATCACCCACCCCCTCATGTTGAGGCATGTGGCCTGGTATGGTTCAGAAGGGGGGGTACTCGTTTGCCCCCCCCTTTCCTAATTTGCTGGGCTGCATGCTCGGATAAGGGTCTAGTAAGGATTTTGGGGGGGCATGCCTTTTTTTTTATTTTGGCGTGGGGTTTCACCTCAATACCCAAAGGGTCTTGGAGGGGGGGGGGAACCTCACTCCATTTTTTGGGGGGATTTTATATTGCTAACATTGCATACACTTGATCTCAGAGCACAAGTCGCATGCCACAAGTTGGATCAGCTAAGATGGTGATTCAACTCAGATGCAAATTCCATTCAAATCTATGGGCTGAAATCATGCCCAAGTCAGCTCAAAGTAGTGCAGGAACCTTTTTCAAAGTCGGACCAACACAAGCTGGACCGGTTAAGATGGCTGTCATAGGAAACCATTGATTTTGACATGTCATGCAACTTGTGCTCTTAAAGTCAGAGTGTTTGTCAGACCTGTGTGCACCGGCCCTAAATCTACCCCACTGTGTTGCAGAACTTTTTCATATAATAAAGAAATCTTGTTAACTTCATAAGTAACTAACATAAAAAAGTGCAAGTACAGAAAAATACCTGTTGATCCTATCAGAAATCCACTGTGCTTCTAACTTTCTGTTATGAGTTGACAATCTAGCCTCTGCCAAACAGAAATCCCAATCAGCATTGTCAGCCCTGCCCTGAATTCTCCCCTGCCTGGATTACAGAACAAGTCCCCCTTATGTTATGGAGATATATGAAGATATTCTGTCCAGCAGAAGAGAAATGGGCAGGGCTGACAACAATACTTGTGATTTCAGAGTAGGAATGGCAGTGTTGTCAGCCTACAGCAAGAAATTAGAAACCAAAGGCATTTGTGGTTGTTCAGAGATTTTTCTGTACTTGCAATGCTTATAAAGAAACAAAACATGTGAAATTGTGCACATATTGCAGATATCTACAACATATTTTTTTTTTCACTTTGCCTAAACATAGACTTCAGGAATAGCAAACATTTTTTCTAGAAATTTATTCATTAAGTTATTAAATATTTTTATGATTTAATTATCGAGTGTATTACCCAGCATGAAAATCAACATAAACTGTGTTTAAAATTTTATAAATGATAAACAGTCAATAGGATATTATGTTTGTAGCAGAGTGAATGCTTGAGGTTATATGTAATCCATAACAGAAAATTATTTTCCCTTAACCAATTTAAAACTTATTGGTGCATGAAAGAGGTTAGCACTAAACAGCCTCTGGGTACGTCTGGTTTTCATTGTAGGACGCTGCATTAACAGCTTCACTTACTCTTACTAACAGCTGAGAAAGATTGCACAGAAAGGTACGAGACTCATTTGTATTCATTTGTGTTGCTTGACAAAATGTATTGTTATCATAAACCATTATTAGTGTTACAGTTGTATAGTTTCATTAGCTTTTTATTTAATTTTTTGTTATAATTACATGATAATAAAAATAATGTTTTATTGGGAATGTTGCAAAGGTAATTTTTTTGGCCTGAAGAATATTTTTTTCTCATAAAACATGGCTATATTATAGAAAAGAAAATCAATATAAAGATAGCTGGTGCTAATGAACATCCAGGAAATGTAAAACATGAATTAAAATGGTCCACATTAATATTCATCAAATTATTTATGTAATATAGTAATGCAGTGATTACATACTAAGCAGTGAAAAAAAGTTTTAGTCATGTTAGATGTTAGTGTTGCAGAACTTTTTAATATATTATAGGAATCTCATGGATTTAAGAGCTATCAACACATCAACACGATTCTGTGGATGAACATCTGGGGGTGTTTATTAAAAATAAAGGACAGGCTTAATTACTGGACATTGACAGGCTCAACTTAAGTCAGCTTAACTTAAGTCAGTATTAATAATTTAATAAAGGATTATTTATTACTTTTGATGATCGTTCACATTAGGGATGAGTGAAATGATTTTACATATTGCTATGAAGTCACCAACACCGTGAAAATACAGATTTTGACATTCACCAATGCAGAAACTCTCAGTTTTGCTCATTAGGCTACTTAGGTGAAAGTGACATGGAAAAAAATGCTATTCTTTTTATTAGGAGGGTTTTGTTTATTTCATTTGGTATGCTTGTGTTTTTAACTTTTTGTGTATGTATATTTAATTGTTTACTCCCCCTACATTTTTTATTTACTTTTTTTTTGGGCTGTCTGTATCTAATTTCTTACAAAAAAAAGGTATTAAGCAATATTCTGGCACATGAACCAGTCCAGGATAGTTAAAAGAATCTTCCCTAACTGTCAGGAGCTATTTATGCCCATTGAACTCCTAAACAATACAAAAAAAGCATCTTAACTGTGCCTTCCCATTGGCTCGCACATAAAATTTGCTATTTTTTGAATTACATTTTTTTTTGGGGGGGATTTTATGTGATAGACCAACACAAAGTGGCACATGATTGTGAAGTGGAAGGAAAATTATAAGTGGTCTTCAACATTTTGTACAAATAAATATCTAAAAAATGTGGCATGCATTTGTATTTAGCCCCCTTTACTCTGATACCCCTAACTAAAATCTAGTGGAACCAATTGCCTTCAGAAGTCACCTAATTAGTAAATGGAGTCCACTTGTGTGTAATTTAATCTCAGCATAAATACAGCTGGTCTGTGAAACCCTCAGATGTTTTTTAGAGAACCTTAGTGAACAAACAGCATCATGAAGGCCAAGGAACACACCAGACAGGTCAGGGATAAAGTTGTGGAGAAGTTTAAAGCAGGGTTAGGTTATAAAAAGATATGCCAAGCTTTGAACATCTCACGGAGCACTGTTCAATTTATCATCCGAAAATGGAAATAGTATGGCACAACTGCAAACCTACCAAGACATGGCCGTCCACCTAAACTGAAAGGCCAGGCAAGGAGAGAATTAATCACAGAAGCAGCCAAGAGGCCCATGGTAACTCTGGAGGAGCTGCAGAGATCCACAGCTCAGGTGGGAGAATCTGTCCACAGGACAACTATTAGTCATGCACTCCACAAATCTGGCCTTTATGGAAGAGTGGCAAAAAAAAGCCAATGTTGAAAGAAAGCCATACAAATTCAGTTTGCAGTTTGTGAGAAGTCATGTGGGGACACAGCAAACATGAAGGTGCTCTGTTCAGATGAGACCAAAATTTAACTTTTTAACCTATAAGCAAAATGCTGGCAAAAAACTAACACTACACCTCACCCTAAACACACCATCCCCACTGTGAAACATGGTGGTGGCAGCATCATGTTTTGGGGATGCTTTTCTTCAGCAAGGACAGGGAAGCTGCTCAGAGCTGATGGGAAGATGGATGGAGCCAAATGCAGGCCTATCTTAGAAGAAAACCTGTTAGAGTCTGCCAAAAACTTGAGACTGGGGTGGAGGTTCACCTTCCAGCAGGACAACAGCCCTAAACATACAGACAGAGCTACAATAGAATGGTTTAGATCAAAGCATATTCATGTGTTAGAAAGGCCCAGTCAAAGTCCAGACCTAAATCCAATTGAAAACGTGTGGCAAGACATGACAATTGCTGTTCACAGACTCTCTTCGTCCAATCTAACAGAGCTTGAGCTATTTTGCAAAGAAGGATGGGCAAAAATGTCACTCTCTGTATGTGAAAAGCTGGTAAAGACAAAAAGACCTGCAGATGTAATTGCAGCGAAAGGTGGTTCTACAAAGTATTGACTCTGGGCTGAATACAAATGCACGCCACACTTTTCACATTTTCCTTCCACTTCACACTTATTTGCCACTTTGTGTTGGTCACTCACACAAAATCCCAATAAAATACATTTTCGTTTTTGGTTGTAACATGACAAAATGTGGAAAATTTCAAGGGTTATGAATACTTTTTCAAGGCACTATATACCAGCACTTATATGTAGTTTAGATAATAGGGGTAACCAGTGCGCTCAACCAAAAACTATTAAATCAAATAAGGAGAAAAATGGAAAAGGAAAGCAGCCAACATATAAGTGATCTCACACTTGTAAAGGTAAAATTGAATGAAGAGGGTATGTGGCGCTAACCCTTATGTAAATCAATAAATAATCTAAAAATAATCTAAAATGACCAGTTTGCAAAGCTCAGAGTATCCGAAAGATGAGTGACCTTTCACATAAATAGATATATAAAAACATAAAATAATGAACTAAATAGATAAAATTCCTTAATAGCAATACACATAAAATATTGAATAAATATAAGACGTGTGTATAAAATGAAAAAATGTTCAATAAAAGTGATGGTGCTAAAATAACCGTGCTGAAAATAAATATATGTGCTGGGGTAAAAATGATGATGGAGTTGGGTTAAAAATAGTGAACACGAAATCTTCTAGCAATAAAAGGTGCACAGTGCAACGTGCAAAATATGTGAATAAAGAACCAATAGAGAACCGATAAATTGGTTCTGAAAGTGCAAGGGAATTGCAAGGAAATTGCAAGGGAAATTAATGATTGAATGTGCAGAAATATCCAAAATAATGACAAAGTGACCATACAGATGAAAAGAGTGTGTCACTGTAGGTATGGTATAATCAGATGATAGATACCAAAACAATAATATCGCTGAAAAAAATTATTAAAAAATAAAAGTAAAATTTGGTGCACTACAAGTCCCAGCTTGTAAAGAAAAAAATGGCGGAAAATAAACGATAAAGTCCACAATCTGGAACAATGAAGAGCATAATGCTCTGGAATAAGTGAAGGTGAGTAGAAATATTCAGGAATCTTTGTGTTGATCACAGTGATGATCCGTGCAGGCAGTGCTCTGTGCTGACTTCAGGGGTGCACCCTACTAGTTCCCCCAGCCTCTCACCTCTATTTGCGGCCCCTACAGGCCTAGTGGAGCAGATAGCCTCTAAAGTGGCAAGCCTGGTCACTTTCCGGGTCCTCTTTCTTATGGGCTCCTATGGGCTCCTATAGGCTTCTATGGGCTCCTATGGACTCCTACTCCGATCCAAAAAGGCACTCCAGGGGTAAGGGGTCACTCACGGGTTAGATCAGCATGTAGGGGTTAAAGGTACAAAGAAGCGCTCCAATGTGTAGTAAAAAACAGGTTTATTGAAACAAAAATAATATCCACTCACATTTAAAGTTTTCTTGCATCAGCATAGATGAACTTCCGGTCGCGGCCGCAAACCAGAAGTAGAGCGATAGGCACCTGACTTCCTTCCTCCCTCACTAGTATCGTCACTAGCACACGTGACTTTGACAAAGTCACGTGTGCTAGTGACGATACTAGTGAGGGAGGAAGGAAGTCAGGTGCCTATTGCTCTACTTCTGGTTTGCGGCCGCGACCGGAAGTTCATCTATGCTGATGCAAGAAAACTTTAAATGTGAGTGGATATTATTTTTGTTTCAATAAACCTGTTTTTTACTACACATTGGAGCGCTTCTTTGTACCTTTAACCCCTACATGCTGATCTAACCCGTGAGTGACCCCTTACCCCTGGAGTGCCTTTTTGGATCGGAGTAGGAGTCCATAGGAGCCCATAGAAGCCTATAGGAGCCCATAGGAGCCCATAAGAAAGAGGACCCGGAAAGTGACCAGGCTTGCCACTTTAGAGGCTATCTGCTCCACTAGGCCTGTAGGGGCCGCAAATAGAGGTGAGAGGCTGGGGGAACTAGTAGGGTGCACCCCTGAAGTCAGCACAGAGCACTGCCTGCACGGATCATCACTGTGATCAACACAAAGATTCCTGAATATTTCTACTCACCTTCACTTATTCCAGAGCATTATGCTCTTCATTGTTCCAGATTGTGGACTTTATCGTTTATTTTCCGCCATTTTTTCTTTACAAGCTGGGACTTGTAGTGCACCAAATTTTACTTTTATTTTTTAATAATTTTTTTCAGCGATATTATTGTTTTGGTATCATCTGATTATACCATACCTACAGTGACACACTCTTTTCATCTGTATGGTCACTTTGTCATTATTTTGGATATTTCTGCACATTCAATCATTAATTTCCCTTGCAATTTCCTTGCAATTCCCTTGCACTTTCAGAACCAATTTATCGGTTCTCTATTGGTTCTTTATTCACATATTTTGCACGTTGCACTGTGCACCTTTTATTGCTAGAAGATTTCGTGTTCACTATTTTTAACCCAACTCCATCATCATTTTTACCCCAGCACATATATTTATTTTCAGCACGGTTATTTTAGCACCATCACTTTTATTGAACATTTTTTCATTTTATACACACGTCTTATATTTATTCAATATTTTATGTGTATTGCTATTAAGGAATTTTATCTATTTAGTTCATTATTTTATGTTTTTATATATCTATTTATGTGAAAGGTCACTCATCTTTCGGATACTCTGAGCTTTGCAAACTGGTCATTTTAGATTATTTTTAGATTATTTATTGATTTACATAAGGGTTAGCGCCACATACCCTCTTCATTCAATTTTACTTATATGTAGTTGCATCTATTAAAATGATGCAATTTGACACATTTTATTAAGCTGTTGTACAGACTTACTGATTTTCTGTTGTATGTTTTTTACCTTTATGTTTAATTAGTTTTACTATTTTTACAGAATGAAGTTATTACACTTGTTTGGAGCTCAAATAATAATGGCATTTGTCTATCTCTTTTATGCTAAGAAATATAACTGTACTTTTCAAGGTAAGGTTATAGTGTTCTAATTACTGTCATCGTCATTATAATCAGTGCATGATACTTGAAAGATATAAAAATGTTATGATTAAAAGAAAAGTTATAGTAAAAGGCACTCATTTTGAAAAGGTTTCATATATTTTTCAGTGATATGTTACCTATTTATTAAACTGACATGTGCAGATGTTAACATCCATTTACATGATATAAAATGATTGTTAACACATATTTTCATATGCATTGCAAATATAAGGTAAAGTTTTGTTGCTATGTTTCAGTAGGTTTTCTTTTCTTAAGATCATTTTTAGTCATTTATGGGCAGTGTTGGTCATCTTACTTTAAAAAAGTAATTAGTTAAGTTACAAATTACTTCTCCCAAAAAGTAATTGCGTTAGTAACTCAGTTACAACATTGGAAAAGTAATTAGTTACGCAGCAAAGTAACTGTGACTTTTTTTTTAATATTCTATACGTGTAACTATTAGGTCTAGTATTACTGTAACCAAGGGGCGCATTTATTATTATTGTTATATGTGGTGTAACCAAGGGGCTGCTCTATTATTACTCTAACCAAGGGGCAGATCTGTTATAGCGTGTAAGCAAGGGGCGGGTCTATTATTATTATATTGTGTAAGGGGCGGATGGCTACAGAAGAGGGCGAATGTTAAATGAATGGGCAGAGCTCGATATATAACAATAATAATAAATGCGCCCCTTGGTTACAGTAATACTAGACCCGCCCCTTAGTTACATGATAGACGCCCCTTGCAGAGTAGCACGAGCATCGGGAGCGTGCGGCATCGCCTCGTACAATTACATGTTAACTGCGCCTGCGCGGTGCAGAGTTCACCCAGAGCTGTTTAGGTTCGGCAATATTCGTAAGCTCCGTAGTCCTTCGTACTGTGCAAGCGCTGTGCCTGCGCAGTACAGGGGGGTCCTTATCCGGCGGGGGAACTTTTTCGGCAGGACACCGGAATTACACTACTGCCATCTAGTGGCAGTAGATGTAATTGCAGTAACTCCGCCCAAGTAATAGGAATTGCGTTACCATGAAGGGAAAAGTAATCAGTTAGATTACTCGTTACCCTCTAAAGTAACTGCGTTAAGTAACTCCGTTTATTTTAACTCAGTTACTTACATCACTGTTTATGGGTAAAGAACACACATTTTTGTAATGCTAGAATATGTTCATACAATTTGTTATGATCATTTATTAGCCTTACAGTTGTAATGTTAGTATAATAAGAATAAAAGGCTAAAGTATTTACTACCATGCTTTTTTTGAGCCCAACACACGTTCATATGCAGAACTAGAGGTAGGTGGTACATTTTTTTTACATTTAAAAGGCTCCAATGAAAACACATTTTGTACATTGGCTGATTCTAAAACATTTTTAGCTTATAAGGTTGATTTACTAAAGAAATAGAGACTGATCACTAAGTGAAGTTAATGTTCATTGAGCTTAGTATAAAAACATAATGCTTTCTTCACTCCTATCAACTAATCATGTGGTAGAAAAAAAATCCTGTATCGTTATTTCCATTACATATGGTTGGATATTTAAAGTGAACACAGGTTTATCTTATTTACTAACATTTTCTCTGCTAGGTCAGCAGCTTCTTCTCCTTTAGTAAATCCAACCAATGTCTTCACAAAATATGGTACTAGATATTAAAGCTGAACTCTAGACAGATAAAATACCCAATTTAATGCAGCTCTGTAATCGTTAATACATACATCATTAAATGTATTTTTAAATGCAAGCTGTAAATAAGACCAGATATAAGCCTATTATACTGCAATAACTTTAACCACTTTCATACCAGGCCTATTTTGGCACTCCTCTCCTACATGTAAAAATCATCATTATTTTTTTGCTACTTTCAAACGCGTTTTTTTTTTTTTTTTTTTTAAAACTGATTCATGAATTAAAAAAAACAAAACACTAAAGTACACCCAATTTTTTTGTATAATGTGAAAGATCTTGTTATGCCGAGTAAATCGATAATGTCATGCTTTAAAATTGCGCACACTCGTGGAATAGCGCCAAACTTTGTTTAGAGTTACAGAGGAGGTCTTGGGCTAGTATTGTTGCTCTCGCTCCAACGTTCGTGACAATACTGCATATGTGGTTTGAACACCATTTAAATATGTGGGCGCGACGTATGTATGCGTATGCTTCTGCGTGGTAGCAGTCGGGGATAGGATGCTTTGAATTTTTTTTTTTTTATTGTTTATTTTACATTTTTTTACACTTTCTCTTTGAATTTTTTTTTAATTAACACTTTTATTCCTATTACAAGGAATGTAAACACCCCTTGGAATAGGAGTAGGGCATGACAGGTCCTCTTTATGGAGAGATGTGAGGTCTATAAGACCCCACATCTTTCCTCCAGCCTGGAAAGACTGAGATGAAAAATAAACAATCTCAGCCTTTCCAGCTGAGTAGACAGCAGGTGTAACATCTGCCTGGCCGGACATGATGTCAAAACATCACGCCCAGCCTCAGAAGGTCATAGAGACTGCGGGGGGCCATCTGGTCCGCAGTATTCTCTATAGTAAACTTCCGCCGCTGGCTGCTCCTGCTCGCCAAATGCGAGCCAGTAGAAGCACCGAAGGGCAGCGGGAGGGGGGATGTCCCCTCCCACCGCCTGTAAAAATGATCAAGCGGCTGAACAACTGCTATGATTGTTTTTACGGTGCAGGGCATCACTGGCAGAAAAAAGATATCTGAATAATGCCTGTAGCTGTAGGCATAATTCAGATATCTCCACTCAAAGTCCAGGACATTATATGATGGCCTTAGGCGGGAAGTGGTTAAATGCACTACTGTGCAAAAGTTTTAGACAGATAGACCTGAACGGATGCTCCATAGACCTCTATGGAACGGCGGATGTCAGCGGTGACATGTCCGCTGACATCCAACCCGCTCCGATCCGAAAAAGTGTGACGGAGGAAAAAGCTATTTTTCCATCCGTCTGCGGATTGGATCGGATGAAAACGGACTCTACGGTCCGTCTTCATCCGATCCCCCATAGAGGAGAGTGGCACTCTGACCGTTCCGTCACAGAGTGCAGAGACAGACCTGTCATCTGCCTGCTCAGCGGGGATCGACGGAGCGATCCCCCGCTGAGCAAAGTGGAGCCCGTAGACGGCCACATCCGTGTAAAAGGGCCATAACTCGACTCCAACAAAATCCCTGACTTTGTGCAAGTATACAAAGTGTGCAAGTGTAGGAATTCATGCTGGTTTGAAGCCAAACATAGTCACACCAACTATAGATTTGATTTTGATTTTTCTTCTGTTCGCTTACATTTTGTAAATTAATAAAAAGTATCAATTAAAATATATATTTGTAAAAGCATTCTTACTTTACAGCATGTATTTGCAGCTGCCTAACACTTTTTTACCGTACTGTTTATAGAGTAAGCATAAAGAAAATAAAGTTGTATTGAGCGTTTTAGCACTATTGTACAATAGGTACACATATCCATGTACTGTATGTCATATCACATCAGGCATGATACAGCAAAGATATTCATATAGCAGATGATGTTCATAAATACATATAGGAAGTCTAAAAAGAATGGTGAAAAGAGAGAAGAGGAGGAAGAATCCAAAGTTTCGAGAGTGTAGAACCCCTCTATCTCAAGAACCTTCTGTGAAGTGGATTTCTACATCCCTGATACATTGGAGTACTGACTTCCTGTATGTATTTGTAAACATCAACTGCTATATGTCTAAGTGGTGCGCACTCTACAGTATTATGCTTGATATGTTTAAAATTATTGGTCTAGCAGTTCGATACACTGTGAAGGGGTTTAGGCACCCTAAAAGTCTTTTATTGTTGGTTAAAAAAATAGTGCAGATAATTGTGGTGTATAAAAAAAAAATATCCAAATGGTTTTGTCTTGGATAGTGTTGAAATGTTAAAAACGCTATCATATGTGTACTGCTGTCCTCTATTTATCCTGGGGACCATTATCAGATGGACAGCACTCTCCCAACAAGGGAGACACCTGTTCCAGCAATGTTGTCTAGGGGCGAAATTCTCCTCTTACTTTCTATTTCGGTCACCTGGACAAGAAGTGAGGAATATCCTGTATGGGTCAAAGGCAGCAATAGAAACCTGAAATACATTTATATGCTTTCTGAAATGTAAAAAAAAAAAAAAAAAGTTTTGGCTGTATTTAATAATAGCAGCGTATCAAGGAGCTGAACATCATATGTTCTTAGTTTGATTGTCTTAAACTTCCTATTTCTAAAACCCCATTGGATTCTTGGATTACTATATGCTATAGCTCTTCATATTGTTTTATTATGTTATAAATTGGTCAAGTATGTACGTACAGTAAGTGTTGGTAAAAGAGTGCACACCATCTTTTTGTTCCCGTGCTGAAGTTTCTATTTTCTTTTCTAGTAACCAATGAAGGTACTTTCAGAACAGCACATAACATATTGAAAAGGTAATATATGTCTGTCCTAATTGTCAAGTGATTTCAATGTAATTTTCTTTAACATCAATCACATACTTAGAAAATAATAAAAAAGAACAACAAAGTACAAAGTTTGGAAGGTAAAAATAATAGGCACACAGTGGACTCTGATAATATAAACACGTGAGCCCCTTAGAAATAAAGAAAGAACATAACTCATGTAAATTAGTATTAAGTTGATTTCAATTATGTTTGCACATGGATTTCCATTGATCTTCACAGTGGGAAATATGACTTGCTGCCCATTACTTTCATAATTATGTCATCATTAGAAGGCATGCATTATTAACTCCGTAAAATATCACTTTTTAATAGAACACTCTTTGGCGGTTAGAATGTATGCCGTTATAACTAGAAACAAATGATTTCTATATATTTGGAGCAGTATGTAATTAACTGTACATTAGCTTATCAGTCATATCACTTATGATCACTGCCCTGGTATATATGCTAAATGTACTTTTATCGGAGAGGAAGCTGAAATGTTTAATTTTTGCTTGTATGGTCTTCTGATAGCCATCCAAGACTGTCTTTATATATTAGCAAAAAATACCTGTTTATTAAAGTTGAAAGGTGAAAAAATTGTGTACTGGTTAAACACAAGTCTGACTTTACATGCACATGAACTTTAATGGCATCCCAGTCTTAGTCCGTAGGGATCAATACAGGCATACCCCACTTTTAAGTACACAATGGGGTTTATTTACTAAAGTTGAAAAATGCAAAATCAGGCTCACTTCTGCATAGAAACCAATGAGCTTCCAGGTTTTATTACCAAAGCTTAATTGAACAAGCTGGGGTTAGAAGCTCATTGGTTTCTATGCAGAAGGGAGCCTGATTTTGCACTTTCCAGCTTTAGTAAATAAACCCCATTGCATACTTAAAAGTGGGGTATGCCTGTATTGAGTTGGTCCACCCTTTGCAGCTATAACAGCTTCCAATCTTCTGAGAAGGCTGCCCACAAGGTTTAGGAGTGTGTCTATGGGAATGTTTGACCATTCTTCCAGAAGTGCATTTGTGAGGTCAGGCACTGATGTTGGACCAAAAATCCTGGCTCACAGTCCCCACTCTAATTTATCCCAAAGATGTTCTATTGGGTTGAGGTCAGGACTCTGTGCAGGCCTATCAATATCCTGCAACCCAAACTTTCTCATCCATGTCTTTATGAACCTTGCTTTGTGCACTGGTGCACAGTCATGTTGGAACAGGAAGGGGCCACAAAGTTGAGAGCATGAAATTGTCCAAAATGTCTTGGTATGCCAACACCTTAAGAGTTCCCTTCATTGGAACTAAGGGGCCAAGCCCAACCCCTGAAAAACAACCCCACACCATAATCTCCCATCCACCAAATGATTTGAACCGGTGACAAAGCAGGGTCCCAATACCTTTGCAAATGTAGTATACATGTATATATTATATATATATATGCATAATGGATGTACTTGCAATCTTAATTTCGGAGTGTGCATTTAATCAGAGCCTAGCCCAAAAAGCTCAAATAAATAGAAATCCAAAGCAGTGGGGGTTTGCAGCATTAAGTCTAAATTTATTTAATTCGAGAGAGCATATAGGAATTGGCTACAGTTCCGGGCGTCATGCCTTTCATCCAGGCCAAATAACAAATCTGAAACGTTGTAAGAACAAATCCCATAAATAGGAGTAGGACCAGAAGTAGTAATGTGATGTAAAAGCCAACATTACTTTCTTTTCAAACTAACCACAAGCGTGAAGATGCTAGTGACCTAAAAAGAGAATAATAATAAATATAGTATTACTATTAATATCAATAATAATAATAATAATAATAATAAACAGTTATAAAAAGAGCTATTAAAATAATGATTTATTTCTGGATGTACCATATCGCTTCTAGCATTTTATGTTGTAGTAATAATGCCCTATAGTACCCTTCACTCTCCAGACACTTCCTGTTATAGAGTGACAACACGCATTGTGGACGGTCTGCCATTGTCACAGTCAGGAATTTGGTCCAAAGCAATGATGTACAGCCAATACTTGAGTAAATGCATGTAGACAAGAAGTGTCTGAAAGAGGCTTTAGAAGATCAGCAGCACTAAGAAATGAAAAAGGTTGCATTTGTTTTGATTGTTGATTTTTTAAGAACTGCTGTGTCCTAGTCACTCCCTGAGAGCTGAAAAAAGCATTAATCCACCATGTAATGAAGATGAACAAAGACATGTTTAAAGTCTAGCCTGCGTGACAACCATTGGCTTGTCCCATAGATAACATGGAGAAATGAGTGTACAAACAAAGGGACAGGAAGTGTGCAGTATTACTGGTAGCAAAAAGTAAATAACGAATGCAGCCGCCACTTCTAAGGACTGGTAGGCTGGTAGGCTGCAGTATATTGTTCATTTTTTTGGTTTTAGATACACATAAACCTTTGCTACCACCACTAAAAATTGGCTTTTTATGTTACTGAAATTTTCATAGCTATTAAGTCTTACCGAGAATTTCTGTCCACTTCTCTTTTAGTTCTGTCATCATTTCCTGTCAGACAGAAAAAAATATATAAGTGTGTTAAATATGCATTGATAGATATCTCTGCTGTAGGTACAATTATGTTATCTTAGGGGCTCAGTTATAAAAAAAAAAAAAAAAATTCACTGTTCGAATGCCTCAAGCATTTACACAGCCGCCACAAAAATCCTATGATTGTGAGCTCCATCTAGTGGTTAATTTAGGGATTTCAGAAAAATATTGCATTATGGCCACTAGATGGAGCTGATGGTCATAGGGAACAAACATGTACACTACATTACAGCGATTATTCAGGATGGCTGTGCGAATGTTTGAAGCATTCGCAGAGCAGATGTTTTAAAAATACACAGCTTAGTGTCAAATTATTTGGAGGTAAACTTCTGTATGTTAGACAAAATCTTCACATTTACAAAACACATCAGATTTATGTTGGACTAGTGAACAGTTTAAACGGTACCAAATTAAATAGATTAGACCCTTTAACCAAGCTAGTTTTCATTTATAGGCATAGATAAGACTTTTGAATTTTTTGCAATGAAGATGTGTATGAAAAATTATTTTGCCTGAAAAGTGGATACACAGATTACATATTTGGTTCCTTATAGTGATATGGTTCCTATGGTTTCTTATGGCTATAGTCATTGTAGCCTGCAGCCCCATGCCATGAGATGTGGCATTGTACGGATGCATATTGTATTAATTGGACATTAGTACAATACAGTAGTTTAATACATTTTGTATTGCTGGGAAATGTAGCAAGTGACCTTGTATCTAGTAAGCTGCTTTATTTCAGGGCTAAATATTTGATGTTATTTCTGATGAAGTGTGATTATATCCAATCAGTATCTGATCTGTATGAGATCAATTTAACCATAGATGGGATATACAACAATCCTATGGGTGTGTGAAGTGTCTCCAGTTGTTTCTTTTTCAATGCTCTTGGTAAATGTTGGGTTTTTATTTTTGTATGAAGCAGCATGTAATAACTGTACAGCTAATTCTGCCCTTTATTCCATGAGTTATGCTTTGTCCAACCAATTTCACATCGCTAACTGCAAATTCCCAGCTATCTTTAACCATTTGATCTCCAGAAGGTTTTACCCCCTTCATGACCAGAGCATTTGTTTGCTATTTAGCACCGTGTTACTTTAACTGGCAATTGCATGGTCATGCAACCCTGTACGCAAATTCAATTTATATCACAATTTTTTTTCACACAAATAGATTTTTTTTTTTTTTTTGTGGTATTTGATGACCACTGAGTTTTTTATTTGTTATTATATAAACAAAACAGACTGAACATTTTGAAAAAAAAAAAGACAATATTTACTAATTTCTGTTATAAAATCTTTCCAATAATAAAAAAAATATAAATCATTTCTTCATAAATTGAGGTCAAAATATATTGTCTTTGGTAGAAAAAAAAATCCCAATAAGTAAATTAATTGGTTTGTGCGAAAGTTATAGTGTCTACAAACAAAAATATACTGGAATTTACGCCGCTATGACACTATACTGTAATTGATCAGCGACTTATAGTGGGACTGTGATAGGGTGGCGAGCAATCTGGCACTAGCAGACACTAACTGGGAGGGTCACTAATTGACATTGATGTCGCTAGTGACACTAATGCAGTGATCAGTGATAATACTGTACACTGACACTGTACTAATGACACTGTCTGTAAAGGGGTTAACATCTGAGGGCAATCAAAGGGTTAACTGTGTGCCTAACAATGTTTAACCACTTGCTAATGAGCCGCCGTCATTATACTGCGGCAGGTCGGCATGATCCCACGAACCGTTGCAGTCTCGATAAAAATTGCAGATCGCCGCCATTACTAGTAAAAAAAATAATAATAATTAAAATGCCATAAATCTATCCCCTATTTTGTAGACGCTATAACTTTTGCATAAAAACAATCAATATACGCCTTTTGCGATTTTTTATTACCAAAAATATGTAGCATACATATCGGGCTAAACTAAGGAAAAAATTTGCTTTTTAAAAAAAAAAATTGGGGCTATTTATTACAGCAAACAGTACAAAATATTGTTGCTCTTTTTTTGTTTATAGCAAAAAAAATAAAAACCGCAGAGATGATCAAATACCACCAAAAGAAAGCTCTATTTGTGGGGAAAAAAAGGACGTAAATTTTTTTTGGGTACAGCATCGCATGGCCGCGCAATTGTCAGTTAAAGCGACGCAGTGCCGTATCGCAAAAAGGCCTGGTCATTGAGCAGCCAATTCTTTTGGGGCTGAAGTGGTTAATGTGTGTAATATTTGCTGCTTTTGCTTTACTATCTGGATATTTTTTATCCCTGCTCTTCAAGCAGAAAAAAAACAGCCAAATTGCTGTTACTATGCACACAGAGTCTTGTGTTTGTAAACTTCAAAATCATTGGCTGAAATCTTCTGCCAAATGTGTGCTGTGTCTAGTCATAGCACGGGTCGGAACTCGGAAGAAAGGTTTGACGTGCAGGTACGTGATCGTGCTTGCACCTGCTGCCCACTCGCAGTATATTTATCTGTAATCTATTCCTCAAAACAATTATTTCATCAGTGCCAAAAAATTATCCTTGTCTTATGCCTAGCACGCATGGGGCGAATGTCGGTAGACATTTGTTTTGCCGGCCTCTGTCGAACGAGCATGCTGGAAAACCAGCAGCTGACTGCCTCTCAATCAGTGCACCCAGCCAATGGCTGAGAGTGCTGACCGGAGTGTTCTGGTGGGGGGCCCTCCCCCTGTCAGAACACAACAGCTCAGTAGGGGAGATCGCTGTACTAACGTTGGATTGTTAGTGCAGTGGCTCCGACCAGAGCTGTCAGTTAGTGTGTACCAGGCTTTAGCGTTTGTTCCCAAAATACTGACGCTTATCAAATGTGCGTATAGCGTTAATGCGCGTTAATAGCTGCGGTTGATAATCGTTTAATGAGCATTAAAAAGTTTCCCCAAATGCCCTATTCGCATTTGCGGAGCAGTTGACATACATTTTTGGCGTGTTAAAATCGCACCACAAATGCCTATTATTAACTGTATGCCGCTAGGGTTCCCCGCATCCAATTCACATTAGCAGGAGATTTTGACCGGCTTTCTATGGAGCATATCTCCACTGCGGCTCCGGTGCGAATTTGCACAGGAACCCTGTGCGTCTTTTGGTTCATTTCAGGTCCGAATTCAGCCAAAAATGCTGGTTGAAATCTGACCTGAAATAGTGAATGGGGATGCACCGGACCCCTGTGAGCTGCATTTGAAGATAGTGTGAACCCAGCCTCAAACAATGTGAAAAAATATAATCTCTCTCCTTTCACACATTATTAAATAATTACCCATATTCTTCTAGTGAGTCATTGGCTTCCTTGGGTGCTTTTCTACTGCTTTCTTGTGGCAGTAACATTCAATATTGCAGAGAGCTTCATCGATGTTCCGTTCAGATCTCTGCAGTATTGTACTGTGTGTCCGGTTTGATGTGATGATGCAGCCCCAGAATGTGTCCATGACTACCTTGGCTTAAGCCAGTGGTCATCAACTCTGTCCTCAGGGCCCACTAACAGGCCAGGTTTTATGTATTACCTTGGGGAAATGTAGACTAGAATACTGCAATCACTGAGAAGCAAATTATATCACTTGTGATGTATTTCAGTTATCTTGCAAACCTGGCCTGTTAGTGGCCCTGAGGACAGGGTTGATGACCACTGGCTTAGGCTATCTTTCGACTCAAAAGAGGACCATCATGGATTATCAGAGGAGGCAAATATGTGAAGTCACCAGCACTCGAAATAAACGCATTTCACAAGTCTAATGTGAAGACAGCACCACATAAGGCATAAGAAACCAACTTTAAGGGCCTTACAAGTCCCTTTCAAAGGCAACATTATGGCTTCATAGTACTGATGACTTCACCTTTCTTCATCTGGTCGGGCACTACCATTTCAATGACATCCAATACAAGGTCCAGGACTGTGAGGAGTGTAGCTTCTCTTTGGACTTCAAAGAGTAGCATTAAAGGACATTGCTGGCGGTAAGGTGAGTTTTGCAGTAAAAGCTGCTGTTTCCTATTTATTGTAAATATTTATTTTAAACAATTCCTTTTAAACTGGACTTTCATGCACCACAATTACTTAATATAGCAGGTGTGGTGGCAACATTATTTGGTGTTTCAGTTTTGAAATTTCTAGTGTTAGCTTGTAAGGGGGCTGTTAGGATAATAGGTGAACAAATGTAAGGGTTTGTAACAGTGCACACACAAAAGTAAACTTGTGCACACCGTCACCAAAGAAATGCTTGTCATAAAAAATAGAAATGCACACCTGTAGATGCATAAGCGACGTCTCTGAAATCTTCATTTCCATTTCTAATTGCTGTTGTTTCATCTAACAATAATATATAAGCAAAAATTAAAACAGTAGGAAATGTTTTTCACAATGCACTGCCAGTCAGGGTGAGATCTAATGCCGCGTACACACGGCCGTTTTTTCAGACGGATTTCCAACAGAATTCCGCTCAAGCGGTCTTGCCTACACACGATCACACCAAAGTCCGACCATCTAGAACGCGGTGACGTACAACACATATGACGTGACTAGAAAAAGGAAGTTCAATAGCCAGTAGCCAATAGCTGACGTCTCGTACTTGCTTCAGAGCATGCGTCGTTTTTGGTCCATCGGATACAGACGAGCGGTTTTCCCGATAGGAATTGATTCTGTCGGAAATATTTAAAACATGTTCTATTTCTAGGCCCGTCAGAATTTTCAGAAAAAAAAGTCAGATGAGGCCCACACACGATCGGAATATCCTGACTTTTTCTGCCGGAAAGTCCAACCTTGTGTACACGGCATTAGGGTTAGATTAAGGGAAATGTTTTGGTTTAGGGGTTAATTTGAGCTTTATGGTTAAGCGGTCAATTCACAATAACATAAAAATTATTTGAATGATACTTTTTATTTGATTTGTTTACCTATTCAAGAGTAATATATTGCATCATTTGGTTTACCTTGAAATGCTCAAATGCTTCACGTTCAGTTAGCAATATGGAAAAATAATACGTCATACCTAAAAATATATAAGTAAGGGAGATTCTTTATATAACTTACTGATAGGGAATAAACTAATACATGTTATTAAAAAAAAAAATGGTGTAAAATAGGAAGGAATTTAAATTAAAGGAATTAAATATGGATTTTATCTCAGCTATAAGTACCTGTACAGTATGTCAAGTTTTCAAGACCTCCCTCAGTGGGAATAGTTGTGGGAAATACATATGCAGTGATACAGATTAATAAAACCCTGAATGTATGACTGGTTTGGGGTACACAAGGACTGGGAGCTAATATGTAAACCCAACATTTCATATTCCTGATATGTGTCTGTTGTACCATGTACTTGTATGAAAAAGTATCCTGTTGTTTTTGTATTGTTTCCTTTGCATGAAATCCCTGGCGATCATGCCAGTCCCTCTGCTTTCCTATTAAAGATTGACTACACTGGGCAGGAGAGCACAGCGTGGTCAGTTCTCTAGCTGTGCTGAAAACTTAGCCTGCTCTCCTCCAATGATCCGACTAGCCTTTATAACCCCCCCCCCCCCATAGCACACAGTCATTCGCTGGGAAGCTCAGTGTGCTGCTGTTTCTCCACCCCCAGCTCGTATGCAACTGAGAACAAATGTAATGTGATCACTCTTAAAAATAGGGGAAAAGGGTATAATTGTTTATATAATGTATTGTTATATCTATACACAAAAGTTTTGCTTTTCATTTCTGTTTTAAACTGAATGGGTTGTTTTACTAGGTAAGAGTAATGCCGCGTACACACGTGCGGACTTTTGCCGGCGGACCTAGTCCAGCGGACAATCCCGCAGGACTTTCCAGCTAGGTCCGCTGGACTTTCCGAGCGTGTGGACTTGCCCACACACGCACGGACTTCTCCAGCGGATAATCCGCCGGCCAAAAGTCCGCGGGACTTTTGAAAATGAACGGACTTGCCCACACACGGAGCAGTCCGTTCATTTCGAACGTAACTTCAGGTTACGTAGCTAGCGTAGGCAGTAAATGCCGCCGCGCTAGCTCCGCAAGCTGGCATGGATTTAAAGGGAATCCCCACGCCGAAAAAACGGCGTGGGGGTTCCCCCCAAATCCAAGTCAGACCCTCATCCGAGCACGCAGCCTGGCAGGCCAGGAAAGGGGTGGGGACGAACGAGCGCCCCCCCCCCCTCCTGAGCGGTACCAGGCCGCGTGCCCTCAACATGGGGGGTGCCCTGGGGAAAGGGGGGCCGTGCGGCCCCCCCACCCCAAAGCACCTTGTCCCCATGTTGATGAGGACAAGGGCCTCTTCCCGACAACCCTGGCCGTTGGTTGTCGGGGTCTGCGGGCGGGGGCTTATCGGAATCTGGGAGCCCCCTTTAATAAGGGGGCCCCCAGATACCGGCCCCCCACCCTATGTGAATGAGTATGGGGTACGATGTACCCCTACCCATTCACCTAAGGTGTAAAATGTAAAGTACAAAAACACACACACTTTTGAAAAAATATTTTATTGCACTGCTCCGGGGGTCTTCTTCCGTCTTGGGGGTCTTCTCGCCGGACTCCTCCGCTCTCTTCTGCTCTTTTACCTAGCTCTTTCACGAGGGGGGAGTCCGGCTACCTTCTTCGTCGTCGCCGCCGTCGTCTGGGGGTCTCGATCCGCCTTCGGGGGTCTTCCGGGGTCTCTTCTGTTCTTGCGGCGGTCGTCGTCTTCCGCGCCGCCGGCGCCGCCTTCTTCTTCTTCTTGTCCTTCTTGTTCTTCTTCTTCTTCCGATGTTGACCCGTCGCTGTCTCTGCCCGGAATGCCTGTGCCGCTCTGCGCTCGGACTTATATAGGGACATGGGGGACAGGGTCACATGTTCATGTCACATGGTGACCCCGCCCCCTTGCGATGTCACAGTCCCAGCATCCTCCGGGACTGTGACAACACAAGGGGCGGGGTCACCATGTGACATGTGCATGTGACCCTGTCCCCATGCCCCTATATAAGTCCAAGCGCGGCACAAGCATTCCGGGCAGAGAGAGCGTCGGGTCAACATCGGAAGAAGAAGAACAAGAAGAAGGACAAGAAGAAGAAGAAGGCGCCGGCGGCGCGGAAGACGACGACCGCCGCAAGAACAGAAGAGACCCCCGGAAGACCCCCGAAGGCGGATCGAGACCCCCAGACGACGGCGGCGACGACGAAGAAGGTAGCCGGACTCCCCCGCTCGTGAAAGAGCTAGGTAAAAGAGCAGAAGAGAGCGGAGGAGTCCGGCGAGAAGACCCCCAAGACGGAAGAAGACCCCCGGAGCAGTGCAATAAAATATTTTTTCAAAAGTGTGTGTGTTTTTGTACTTTACATTTTACACCTTAGGTGAATGGGTAGGGGTACATCATACCCCATACTCATTCACATAGGGTGGGGGGCCGGTATCTGGGGGCCCCTTATTAAAGGGGGCTCCCAGATTCCGATAAGCCCCCGCCCGCAGACCCCGACAACCAACGGCCAGGGTTGTCGGGAAGAGGCCCTTGTCCTCATCAACATGGGGACAAGGTGCTTTGGGGTGGGGGGGGGGCGCACGGCCCCCCTTTCCCCAGGGCACCCCCCATGTTGAGGGCACGCGGCCTGGTACCGCTCAGGAGGGGGGGCGCTCGTTCGTCCCCACCCCTTTCCTGGCCTGCCAGGCTGCGTGCTCGGATGAGGGTCTGACTTGGATTTGGGGGGAACCCCCACGCCGTTTTTTCGGCGTGGGGATTCCCTTTAAATCCATGCCAGGTCACGGAGCTAGCGCGGCGGCAGTAACTGCCTACGCTAGCTACGTAACCTGAAGTCACGTGCTAAATGAACGGACTTGCCGATGAGCGGCAAGTCCGTTCATTTCAAAAGACCCGCGGACTTGCCCACTAACGGCGGGATTGTCCGCTGGACTGCCAAGTCCAGCGGATAATTTTAAAACAAAACTTAAAACTTTGGTCCGCCGGACTTTGGCGCCAAAAAGTCCGCCGGCGCCCACACACGAGGGGATTATCCGCTGGACTTCAGTCCAGAGGATAATCCCGCGGGATTGTCCCTTCGTGTGTACGCAGCATAAGCCTGCCTTCTTTCAATGGGTGGTTCTGTGGTGTTATAAGCCCATGAATCTGACTACTGGTGGTTTATGTTGAAATGTCATCAGATAGGAAACAAAAAGTACACTAAATGCACTGAATTATTGCCTGGGCAAAAAAAAGTTCTTGTATTTAAGTATACATTTTCTGTTTTCTATATATATATATTAAGGAACTTACCAAATATGATTGCTAATGCAATTGTGCACCTACATTGTATTCTCCATAGGTGCCTAAAAGAGATAAGAAACGCATGCTTATTTGGTATTTTCTTGTTTTAATACAAGCATTAATATTGCACCATTTATGCAGCGCTTTTACATATTGTATATTCACAGCATGTCACCACCCTCAGGAAGAGACACCGTTTGTGCGATACTGTATGGACAATTGCACGGCAGTGGCAGGAAATGTATGTGTATACAGTCCTTGTAATGGATGGTTAAGTTCCAAAATCCATGCGAAAAGTCATAAATGAAAGATTAAAAATGATTTTAGGTGGCAGCCATCCCCAGAGTGTGTCCAAGACTCTATAGAAAACATCAGAAACGGAGGAGAGAGGGAGGTGCACCTAAGTGTAGTATTAGTAACACAGTCTATTGCACAAGATACATTGCATTTACAAGATATAGGCAGAACACACGCATTGTGTTAAGGAATCATCATCTTCAAAGGCTGCCACAGTCCAGTGTGTCCCCCGGGGTCCAGATGGCTGTGGAGGAGAAAGCTGGGACACAGGAAGCAAAAGGAAGTTTGGGCTGCTAAGCATGGACCACACAGGAGAAAGTGATGTCATCCAGATCATGGAGATGACAGGCCTCCGGTGTCCCAGCTCTCTCCTCCACAGTAAGTGCAATGTATCTTGTGCAATAAACTGTGTTACTAATGCTACACTTAAGCCTCATACACACGATCAGACTTTGTACAAACTTTCCCGTGGATTTTTGTACAAAGGGCGTCAGCCGTGAACTTGTATTGCATACACACGGCAGGACTTTTTCAGCCAACTTTCACCAAATCACGTGGTTTTTCTGTTCTTTACCGCCACCTTTGGTCAACTTCTGTATTGTTGTCTGATCTTTTGCATTGGTTCTGAGCATGCGTGTTTGTACTTTGTACAAAAGTCCTATGGTTTTCTGTACACACGATCGGACTTTGCTCAATCAGACTTTTGTTGCCAGAAAGTTTGTCCGTTCGCACAGCCAACAAAAGTCAGATGAAAACTGAAAATATTTGTCCGATGGAGCGTACACACGGTTGGATGTTGCCTTAAAACAGCTAATTTGCATGTTTGTTGTCAAAAAGTCTGATCGTGTGTACGGGCCTTTAGGTTTGCCTCCCTCTCCCCTCTTCAGTGATTCTGAAAAAAGAAGTGAAGTATAGGAAAGGTGTAGTTATATTAGAGTATTTGGATTTATAGGTTGTAAGCCAAAATGCCTGATTTATTAAAGTAAGGTGAAGTGAGCCTGTGTTCTAATCAGTTCCAGTTTCACTCCACTTCAACTCACTTTGCATATCATAAATAAGCCCAATGTAAATGGCTGAAGTCATAATGGCATTGCTCTAGTTAGCATTATAGGTATGTGGTCAAGAATCAGGGAATTAGAAAAAATAGAAGAGAGCAAAAAGATTTATAAAGGGTTGCGGGCAGTCCAAGGTAGAAGATGGCAGTTCATGGAGCCAGTAAAACATGAACTGCAGAGACAGACTGCCACAGAAGCATTAGCCTGTAAAGGATGGAGAACAGAGTTTATTTGAGAGCAATGAGGACAAGGTTAGATAAAAACAAAAGAAAAGTAAAAAGTGGAGCTCTGGAGCTCAACCATTACTCATGCATATCTGCTGTGCAGATCATCCCTCCACAGTACAGACCACACAGTTTCTTGGGTCTAGATGTGCATGTGTTTTGGGTTGGAAATACAAGCATGTGGGAAGTCAGCAAACATTTTGCAAGTCCCACCCATGCAAGAAGCCCCTACTGGGCCTGCCCCCCCCCTGCTGACCTAATGAGGCCTGGGTCTGGTGGTACTGCATGTACCCTCCATCGGTGGCCCTAGATGGCAGTAGGGTAAGAGTTTGGAATTTTTAAAGTGAATGTAAACTCTCACATATACCCAGTGAAGTGAACAGCCTCAGATAGTATACAGAGCTTTATATATCCTTTAGAATGTGCTCTCCATGTTACATATTTTCTTTTCCTGGTCAGCACTGGGAGTGAAGTCTGGGCATATAGCCAAGACAGCTGATTGGAGGAATGGCACACACCCCCACTCCACATTGGCAAAGGAAGAAAGGAATGTGCAGAGCTCTGGTTTGAGACGGCAAGCTGACTGCTAATCTATTTATAGCAACCTCCCACGACACACACTTCAGGCTGCTGTCTCTGAGAACTTGTCAGAAGTTATCAGGCTGATAACAGAGCTACTGAGCAGGAGACAGTTAAGGGACTTGGTGCTTTGAAGCACTAAGCATAAGCATAAGCAATAAGCACTAAGCATAAGAAAACACTGCAGATATATGTGCCCAGCTCAAATTTCATGAATCTGGTTTACATACACTTTAAGCAGAAGGGTATGTTACAGACATTTTACTTAAAAAATAGATAGAATTATTATATAATTGATATCACCCTTAATTGATAAGGGTGATAATGAGTATTATTACGTATTATTGTGAAACACTGAGAACGTTTTAGAAAAGTGAGAAGGCCTAAGATAGTAGGTTGGGAGCTTACAGAGGCTACACTGAGTAGGAATAGGGAAATGTCAACCAATTCTGAAGAAAGTATCAGGTGCTGAAACAAGTAGTTTGAATATCATATACAATAAATGAACAAGCCCTATTGTTAGGATAGAGTGAGGGAAACTTTGGATACCACATTCTATTTGGTTTCTGAATGTGTGCAGTGGTCATCTCATCAATTTACCTACAAGGCTAAATTATGTCTCTAGTATTATTCATTGCTTTTTTTACATTTTATTATGTCATAATACTGTGAAGTATGAAATAATCACTAACCATATGAATGCAAATGTATGGACGCAAATGAGCGTGGCTATAAAGGACCGCCAACCCTGCCCTTGAATAGTTAACATTCCTGTAGATGAAAAACAAGTTATAAAACATTATAATGGAAGGGTAGACAACATTCTGTTCAGTTCAAGTGCTAGAAGTAAAATTTAATTGAACGTATTAAAGTGTAAAAGATATAACAAAGGCGGAAAGCACAAGGTAACACTATTTAGGTATGTAGGAAATCTGGTTCTTAAAGTGTATCTAAAGCCAATTTTGTTTTTGTTTTGGATAGAGTAGGGTATACAACCCAGTCAGTTTTGAGAATAAAAATTGTTGTTGGGACTTTATATGAGACCTTGACCATCCAGTGCATAGGTCTCCATCCCAGATATATTGGGAAAAAAAGGGGGGGGGAAAGTAGAGGACTTGAGGGGCATTGGGACTTTATATGAAACACACTACTCGGGTAGGGTGAGAACTGAATATAATATACATAATGTTCAGTAGTGACAATGATAAGCATACTGTATTATTAAATATATCTTTAATTGAATCAATAAGTATCATACAGAATAAGTAAAACATGAGTGGTAACATCATTTTATAATAATAATTAGTAGCATAGTAAACAAAGTGACTCATAATAAAATAGATATCGACCGTACACTCAAAATGGGCACAAGCGTCATGAACATGTTAATGCTGGCTCAACCCAGTATACCCATGATATAAACGTGGATACTGTGACATAGCATCAAATATGAAATCTCTACGCGTTTCGTGGATTGTATCCACTCATCAGGAGCAGCTACATGGGAGTCAGTTTTGTTTTAAAGTGTATGGAAACCCTAATGATGAATTTTTCTTATTTGCTCCCTTTCGGTTTTGTAAATGTGCCATTTTTTGTTTACATGTAAAAATCTGTATTTTTTTTACAGAAAGTTACTTAGAACCCCCGAAATACTATATATATATATATATTTTAGCAGAAGCCCTAGAGAATAAAATGGTGATCGTTGCAATTTTTTATGTCACACGGTATTCGCACAGGTTTTTCAAATACAATTTTTTTGGGAAAAAATACACGGTAATTAATTTTAATGCAAAAAAACACAATACAAAGCCCAATTTGTGGTGTAATATAAAAGATGATGTTACGCAGAGTAAATGGAGACTTAAAGGAGTTGTAAAGCCAGAAGTTTTTTTTATCTTATTGCGTTCTGTGTATTAAGATAGAAAACCTTCTGTGTGTAGCAGCCACCCCAGCACCCCCCTAATTACTTACCTGAGCCCCATCTTTCTCCAGCAATGTCCATGAATGTCCACGAATGTTTAAGCCACCCGGGAAACTCCTCCTAATTGGCTGAGACACAGCAGTGGTGCCATTGGCTCCCACGGATGTCAATCAAAGTCAGTCAGCCAATCAGGGGAGAGAGGGGGTGGGGCCAGGGCCGTGGCAGGGCTCTGTGTCTGAATGGACACACTTTGCTGTGACTAGGCTCCAATGCCCCCATAGGAAGCTGCTGACTGTGGGAGAACTCGATAGGAGGGAGGGGCCAGGAGCAGCAAAGAGGGACCTGAGAAGAGGAGGATCCAGGCTGCTCTGTGCAAAACCAACTGCACAGGGGCAGAAAGTATAACATGTTTGTTATTTCTTTATTTATTTTAAACAAGACTTTACAATCACTTTAATAGGTCACTCTTGTGGAATGGCGACAAACGACAATACTTCAAAATCTCCATAGACAACACTTAACATTTTTTTCTACAGGTTACAAAGAGTTATAAAGGAGGTCTAGCACTAGAATTATTGCTCTCACAATAACGTTTAACCACTTGCCTACCAGGCACAAACACCCCCTTCCTGACCAAGCCATTTTTCAGCTTTCAGCGCTGTTGCATTTTGAATGACAATTGCGCAGTCATGCAACGCTGTACCCAAATAACATTTTTATCATTTTTTCCCCACTGATAGAGCTTTATTTTGGTGGTATTTGATCACCTCTGCGTTTTTTATTTCTTGCTCTATAAACAAAAGAAGAGGGATAAGTTTGAAAAAACACAATATTTTTTACTTTTTATTATAATAAATATCCAATTTTTTTTTTTTTTTTAAACAAAGTTTTTCCTCAATTTAGGCCGATACGTATTCTTCTACGTATTTTTGGTAAAAAAAAATCGCAATAACCGTATATTGATTGGTTTGCGCAAAAGTTATAACGTCTACAAAATAGGGAATAGATTTATAGCATTTTTATTATTATTTTTTTTTTTACTAGTAATGGCGGCGATCTGCGATTTTTATCGTGACTGCGATATTGCGGCGGACATATCGGACATTTTTGACACATTTTTGGGACCATTCACATTTATACAGCGATCTGTGCTATAAAAATGCATTGATTACTGTATAAATGTGACTGGCAGGGAAGGGGTTAACACTAGGGGGTTTAATATGTTCCCTATGTGAGTGATTCTAACTGTGGGGACTGACTGGGGGAGGGGACCGATCGGTGTCCCTCTGTACAAGGGACACACCATCGGTCTCCTCTCCTCTGACAGGACGTGGATCTGTGTGTTTACGCACACAGATCCACGTCCTGCTCAGTTACTGGGTAATCGCGGGTGCCCGGCGGACATCGCGGCCGCCGGGCACACGCATCGGGTCCCCGGAGACGCGGCGGGCATGCACACGCGCCTCCTAGTGGCCACAAATTTAGCGCCATCGTATGACGGCGGCCCGCCACAAGAGCCGAACAGTCCCTCTACTCTGCCATACCCAGCCATACCCTGCGATACCCTGCCATACCCTGCGATACCCTGCCATACCCTGCGATACTCTGCCATACCCTGCGATACTCTGCCATACCCTGCGATACTCTGCCATACCCAGCGATACCCAGCCATATCCTGCGATACCCTGCCATACCCTGCGATACTCTGCCATACCCTGCGATACTCTTCCATACCCTGCGATACTCTGCAATACCATGCTATACCCAGCAATACCATGCTATACCCAGCAATACTCTGCCATACCCAGCAATACTCTGCCATACCCAGCGATACTCTGCCATACCCAGCGATACCCTGCGATACTCTTCCATATCCTGTGATACTCTGCGATACTCTGCCATACCCTGCGATACTCTGCCATACCTAGCCATACCCTGCCATACCCAGCCATACCCAGCCATACCCTGCGATACTCTGCCATACCCTGCGATACTCTGCCATACCCTGCGATACTCTGCCATACCCTGCCATACCCTGCCATACCCTGCGATACTCTGCCATACCCTGCCATACCCTTCCATACTCTGCCATACCCTGCCATACTCTGCAATACCATGCTATACCCTGCAATACCCTGCAATATTCTGCGATACTATGCAATGCTCGCTACGATCGAAGCCAGGATCGTTTTTTTATTTTATTTCAGGCTTTCCAGCCTAGAGGTGAGATGTGGGGTCTTATTGACCCCATATCTCACTGTAAAGAGGACCTGTAATGCCATATTCCTATTACAAGGGATGTTTACATTCCTTGTAATAGGAATAAAAGTGATCAAAAAAAAAATTTGGGGGAAAAAAAGTGTCAAACTAAAATAAATAAAGTAAAATGAACAATAAAAAAAAAAAAAAAAATTTAAAGCTCCCCTGTCCACGTGTGCTCGCATGCAGAAGCGAACGCATACGTAAGTCCCGCCCACATATGAAAACTGTGTTCAAACCACACATGTGAGGTATCGCTGCGAATGTTGGAGCGAGAACAATCATTTTGGCCCTAGAACTCCTCTGTAACTCAAAACATGTAACCAGTAAAACATTTTAAAGCGCCGCCTATGGGATTTTTAAGTAGCGAAGTTTGGCGCCATTCCACGAGCGTCTGCAATTTTGAAGGGTGACATGCTAGGTATCTATTTACTCGGCGTAACTTCATCTTTCACATTATGCAAAAACATTGGGCTAAATTTACAGTTTTGTTTTTTGTAAAGCACAAAACTTTTTTTTCCCCAAAAAAACGCATTCGAATAATTGCTGCGCAAGTACCGTGCTAAATAAAAAGTTGCAACAACCGCCATTGTATTCTCTAGGGTCTTTGCTAAAAAAACATATATAATGTTTTGGGGTTCTATGTAATTTTCTAGCAAATAAATTATGATTTTTACATGTAGGAGAGAAATGTCAGAATTGGCCCGAGTGCTCCAGAACACCTGATGGGGCTCCCTGCATGTTGGGCCTCAGTATGTGGCCACGCTGTGTAAAAGTCTCACACATGTGGTATTGCCATACTCGGGAGTAATAGCAGAATGTGTTTTGGGGTGTAATTTGTGGTATGCATATGCTGTGTGTGAGAAATAACCTGCTAATATGACAATTTTGTGAAAAAAAAATAAAAAAAATGACAAAAAAATCTTGATTTTGCAAAGAATTGTGGGAAAAAATTACAACTTCAAAAAACTCACCATGCCTCTTTCCAAATACCTTGGAATGTCTTCTTTCCAAAAAGGGTCATTTGGGGGGTATTTGTACTTTTATGGCATGTTAGGGTCTCAAGAAATTAGATAGGCCGTCAGCACTTCAGGTGTGATTAATTTTCAGATATTGGCACCATAGCTTGTGGACTCTATAACTTTCACAAAGACCAAATAATATACCCCAATTTGTACTTATTTTTACCAAGGATATGTAGCAGTATAAATTTTGGCCAAAATTTATCAAGAAAAATTACAAATTTGCTAAATTTTATAACAGAAACGAAGAAAAATTCATTTTTTTACCGAATTTTCAGTCTTTTTTCTTTTATAGCGCAAAAAATAAAAAACCCAACGGTGATTAAATACCACCAAAAGAAAGCTCTATTTGTGTGAAAAAAAGGA